>PVJI01008407.1:0-71372 GCA_004026765.1 Micronycteris hirsuta
CCACTCTCTCCACGTTCCCCTGTGGCACAAGAGCCTTAAGCATCTGAGACCCGGGTGGGAAAAACCCTCCAGGTACAGGCGAAGACCCACTGCCACGGAGGGATCAAACAGCTAAACCCTCTCGCTCTGAGGAAGGGTCGAAATGCATCCCGGGCCCAGTGCATTAAACCTCGCCTGCCCCTGGGGGGTGGTAGGACCACCGGGACCCAGCTGCTGCCTAAAATGGCAGATGAATCTGAACGGAGAATGCTCTTCCCACCCCTGAGTAACGAGTAACAAGGTCTACTAGAGGGACAGGAAGCTCCGAGGGCGACCGGAGCCGCAAAACCCACACCCAGCTCAACTCCAGACTAGACTGGCTCCACCCCCGGATCAAAGGCCCGGTGCAAGAAGTGCGCCCATTTCCAGGTATAAGCACTACTGGCCAGCTCAACAGCAGCAGTGGAAAGGAGAAGACAATGGTGTATAACCCTCAACTTATCTGGGAAGATGACTTGCCACCTAATGTCATACCCAGCCAACCTGTCGATCACACAGGTGCAGAGAAGAAGGCCATTTTCAGATGTGCCAGATCTCACGGGTGAGGCTGCGCCCTGCCAGAGTGGGACAGGATGTCGGGAAAGAGGAAGACATGGGGTCGGAAGAGCAGGAGGCCCGAAGCTGGAGAGGGGCAAGTGTCTCCAGAGCAACCCGCCCGGACTGGAGCCGGAAGGGGGCCCCAGGAGAAGGTCACCACGGTGAGGGAAGTCAACAAGGCAGTTTTAGATCACCTTCCAACAGACCTCAGAAGATTCTACAGTTCTGTTGGAGAGAGGGAGGGGAATTAACAATTAGGACAAAGAACGAATGGAACGAAAACGAAGAAGACCCAAAAAGTTATATAGGAATGGAAATGTGATCGAAACTTCCTCCGCGGCTCAGATGTGAACAATACTCACACGGATGCTGCACGCTGATTTAACAGATTGTCACACAGCTACTGTGTGAGCACGGAAAAGGGGAAACTGAGGTGGGCTAGTACAAAAACTAAATTTTCATGTGCCGTTGTACGAAGTCAGTAGACAATGTCTAAAGTGGATTTGCTGAGAAATGGTTGCATAGCTCTGGCTGGTGTGGATCAGTGGACTGAGCACTGGCCTGTGAACTGAAAGGTTGCAAGTTTGACTCCCAGTCAGGGCACGTGCCTGGGTTGCAGGCCAGGTCCCCAGTTGGGGGTGCATGAGAGGCAACTGATCGGTGTTTCTCTCCCTCTCTTTCTTCCTCCTTCCCCCTCTCTCTAAAAATAAATAAATAAAATCTAAAACATTATTTAAAAAAACAAATATGGAGGAAGAGCCCGTAAATTGTTTGAAGTGATTGCCGTTGGGGAAAGGAACTCAGGAAGGAGGCGAGGATGGGCCTTTTGGGGAGGACAATGAAATACTTAAATCACAATAAAGAAGATGAGACAGTTGAACTGATTGGTCTCAGAAAGCCTTTCCGGACCTGCCAATCTGCGGCGCTGCCGCTGCCATGGGAAATGGGACAGTGAGGCCACCCGGCCTGGGCCAGCCCTATGCGCCTCCTTACAGTGTGGCCCAAACCCTACCCCTGAGAGCCCAGGCATGGATCCTGCCAATGGTGTTAGTCTGTGCCTAATGTTGTCATTAACACTTCCATTACCTAGATAGATTCCAGAAGGTGTGATGGATTAAACTGTAGCCTTTAGATTACAGAGGTGTCAAACTCGTGTTCCCTGGGGTCCACATCAGCCTCGTGGTTGCCTTCAAAGGGCCAAATGTAACTTTAGGACTGTATGAATGTAACTGCTCCTTAACAGTTAAGCGAAAGCTCAGCGCTGCCGCCGGGTAGAAACGAGGTGCCGGGCCAGATAAAACCAGGTGGAGGGCCGGATTGCCCCTGTGCTTGAGAAAGATTCGCTGAAGTCCTAAGCCCCAGTACCTGGGAATGTGGAAATAGTCCTTCCCGGGATAATCGAGTTAAGATGACGTCGTCAGGGCAGGTTCTAATGCAATGTGACTGGTGTCCTTAGAAAAAGAGGAGAGAGACCCAGAGAGGAGACAGCCACGGGGCAACCAGGGCAGGGGCTGCACTGAGGCAGCTGCAAATCCGGAAATGCAGAGGACCTACGGCCACCACCGGAAGCTAAGAAGCAAGAAGCATTGTCCCCAGAATCTCAGAGGGAGCATGACCCTACTGACACCTTGACTTTGGACTTGCAGCCGCCAAAACTGTGGGAGGATAAGTTTCTGCTGTTCTAAGCCACCCAGCCCTAGGAAACCAACACAGAAGGGATGAGGTTGCCTTTGAAACTTACATCGCGGTAGAAAGACAGTGTTATTGTAACCATATTTTTACTGTCTGATCCCCCACCTGTGGAAGTGGGTCAGCTTCCAGCCTTCCCGCCCGGACCTGGGAACTGAGCCACTGACCCTCTGCCATGGGCAGCCAACACCCTCGGCTACCTCCAGATCCCTGCAGAGTCTCTAGACACACTCCTTCTGCCTCAGGGTGGGGCTGCTGCGGGGGTGTGAGCCTGCTCCCCAGTGGAAATCAGGATAAAGGCCAAGAGGGAACTGGCTCTTCTGCTGTCCAAGCCCTGCTCTGGGCAATTTCCAGGTGACATGCAAAGTTCAATGGGCTCTGAGCGTGACAGAGTTGGGGGGCAGGTATTACCAAGACGTTCTCAGGGACTCTCTCCCCGACAGATGGAAGGAGCTGACTTGAAGCAGACAAGCACCCCTGGGGCATCTGGAGGTGCCCTGGTGGGAGCACCCTCACAGAGGGCCCTGCACAGGCTTCCCCTTGAAGAGGCCTCTGGTCCCTCACTCCACCCCCACTTCGCTGTCCCTCTCCCCCTCCCTGCCCCCATCCCCCCAGTGTCTTCTGGCTCAGTGCTGCTGATTCTGTCAAATGAGCTCATCAATCTGGAAGGCAGGTAAGCTGGGACCAGCCTGGAAGGGTGTCCACACCGGTAGGAACACGCAGCCCGAGGTCAAGAGGCTGGGCTGTTGGGAACTCAGGTGCAGGCCTGTGTGTGTGCTTGTGAGTCTTGCGGACACATGTGTGAGTGGTTATGCATGTGTGTGTGTGTGCCCAGGTGCATGCATGTACGCACATGTGAGCATGTGTGTGTGAGTGTGTATTGGACTGAAGCAGAGGAGTTCTATACATCCACCTAGGCCCATCCCAGATGGCTTTGCGCCCAAACTCTGCACAGGAAACTCACTGAAACACTCTTCTGCCTCCTTCCTTCCCCTAGTCACCACCGGTGACAATGACCCAGCTCCAGTCCTCGGCTCCGAAAGTCTCTTTCAGCCTGGTGCTCACCAGCTCCTGTCCAACTTCCAGGTAGAGTAAAGGATTAAATGGAAGGCACAATAAGAAGTGAAACAATTAGAATTTCTGCCTCATTATCATGGTAATCTTATCAGTCGGATAATGAGGTATTAATGGAGATTTAATGTGCATCTCATAACAGAATCCCTTGGAGAAAACACACAGGGAAATTGCTGTAAATCCACTTAATGATGGAGAAGTCCCAAAACACCATATTCCAAAGGATGAAAAATGCAGGATGCAAATGAGAAAGAATCAAGGTCAATAACACCATGGGGACGGGCCTAATGGCAGATTTGGAGATATATGTAATAAAAATTGCATGTTGCTTTTAAACCTCACCCTCTGTTGTTTTCAAATGTGCATTCCTCGTAATGAAACACAGAGCGCAGCCAGAATGATTTGTATGTTTTAGAAACCATAGGGGGGATGGAAACATGTCTCCAAACCCATCAGGCCCCCCGCGGGGAGCCGTGGGGACCAGGGTGTTTTACCAAGAGGCCTCCAAGGGAACGGGGTGGGGGGGAGGGCAGAGGAAGAGCGCCGTGGTTGGCGGAGGAGGAAGCAGCTCATCTGAGTTCAAGGTCATTTGGGAAACACCAGCAGGAGACCAATGCATTTACTTCCGCTGCTCCATTCAACCCACATTTGTTGTGGGGCGCCCGCTGCGTGGTTGACCGCAGGCAACTCTGAACAGTGAAGGGCACGCACAGATACAACCGAAAATAACAGCTCCAATTCAGAGAGCACCTACTGTGTGCCGTGGTAGGCACTACTGAAATGCCTTACGTGGATGATCTCCTATAATTTCAACAGCAAGGCCAGGACATAGAAACTGTGAAGATCCCCATTTTTCAGATGAGAAACTGAGGCTTAGAGAGGTTAAGCTGTCCCAAGTTGCGTGGCAGCCTGAACTTCGCCATGCCTCTATTAGATTGAACCATATGAAATTGCTGATATTCAACAGTTTGGAATCTACAAAAGGGAGGATTTCATACAGTTCAAGCTAGTATATTAATATTTTAATATGTCCTGGCTAGGGACCCTTTCTACATGTGAAACCCTCTAACAGAAGCAAGAGAAGGGAACAGAAATTGTGCACAAAGTGGAGGGCCACCAAGCAAGGAGAAGCCGGCCTCGCGGCCTCCCAGGGGACGAGGGACAAGAGCCAGCCAAAGCTACTGAACCCCGGTGTCACACCAGCTCTGGGGCTCCGTCCAGGGGTGCTGAGGAAATGAAAAAGCCCTCAAGCACTCCTCCTGTATGTTAAAAGTACTTTGTGATTTGGAAAATGCTAAGCAGAGATTGTCTGTTTCCTTCTTATCATTTACTGATGATAATGAATAACCCTGAGCCTCCCAGATGTTTACAAAGATCGAAGGTAAAGTTCGTTCTATTTTGAGTTTACTTCAGGGAACTCAGGCAAAGAGAGTTTCACAGCGCTCTGATTGCAGAGTGACTAACTGTCCCGGTTTTAGTCCTGAAAATCCAACACCCCAGTTAACTCCTCAGTCCTGGGCACATGGAGATGATCGGTCCCCCTCTCTGGGCAGAGACCTGGACTGCAGGGCCGTGGACAGGAGACAGCACAACTGTTCCGCCCAGCGCCAGGCAGGCAGGGTCTGTGTGCTAGGCTCTGCGCCAGCCCCCAGGGCGGCAGAGGACAAAGCTATTCCTTGTCAAAGGCTGTCCGGGGGGACGCTGGGGCCTCTGTTGCGGTGGCAGTCCATGGCGGACAAGGACAGAGGAGGAGGGCAGAGAACAAGCCTTCGCCGCACAGCCCCTGGCCGGATCCCGGAACAGTCACTGAACATCCATCACCTGCCTCATTTGTCTCAGGAACCCTGGCGGCCGGAGGTGCACGAACCCACTTTACAGAGCAGGAAGCTGAGGCGCGGGCTGGTGCAGGGACTTGCCCAAAGTCACAAGCAGTGGGTGAGCACTGAAGGGCCGAGGAAGGGTGACCAGACCCTGTGTGAGGCTGGAAGTGGCCCCTGGAGAAGAGGTCAGTCTGAACCAGGAGGAAGGCGGATAGGAGATAACATTTCTGGAGTCTTGCAGCTGTGTTCCGTTTAATCACAGACTGCAAATTGAATGAAGTTAAGACAGTGTTGCCTCTTTGAATTTCCCCCAGGCCCTGTTTAATGAATAAATAGGCATGATTTGTAATTAGCTTATCCATTGTGCGGATGCTTCTAAAGCACCTGAAGTGAGTTAAACATGCCCCCTGCAATCTTGTCGACAATATTAATTCGCTCGGCAAACCTTTCTTCCTGGTCCGCGGTGCCTGCGACCGAACGATCACATATTGCTCCGCCGTGGACATATTGAGAAAAATTGGGATTTTTCGGCCTGGAAAGATGAAGACGCAGTGTCTTCATCACTCCCTCTTTCTGGTGTGGGATTTGGAAGCTACAAGTTCATTTTGTTTTCATCAGCAAACGCTAAATAACCCACCAAATGATCTCCCCTGTCCCCTCTCAGCCAGCCTTTAAAAACCCCACAGCTGCTCACAGGAAAGGCTCCTGGTCATTACTGCCACCTCACTGAGGGGCCCACGGCTGGGGACAGGGTCCCCACCAATCCGGGCTGCCTTTCTTTTGTGCAAGCTGTCGTCTGTTTGCAGGGCTGCCTGATACCTGCCCGCAGCCGCTGTTTGCGCCCACTAGTTCCTCCTGCCAAGCTAGCGGGCGTCCTGTATCATTTATCCCGTAATTGGGGCTGCTCATCACGAGTTTTTGCCCGGTTCCCGTGCTAGCCATGTGGCGGTGGCTGAATTCCGAACCCTAACATTTCCCTGCTCCGAGCTGGTGGGAGGGCCCGTCAGCACGGGTAGCTGTCTGGATTGCCTCCACCGTTTCCAGCAAAGGGGTTTCCATTCATCTTCATCATGGGCTCAATCTGTGCGCAGAGAGGAGGCGGCTGCCCCGGTGGGGCCTCTCCACCCAGTCACCTGGAGGCTCTCTCTCATCTGTTCCTCTGTGTTCGCAGCCGCATTTATATTCCGCCTGCCCTGCTGCTTTCTCATGGGGCCTGGGAGGGATCTCTGGCAACCAGGCCCATTCCCCCCGGCCCCCCTCGGGAGTCCAGGTGCCAGCCTATTACAACAAAGGAGGAAGAGAAGGTCACCCCATCTTCTGAATCAGGAAATGGAGACTGTCCGTCTATCCTTGCTGTGGCCTTGACACATGGAAGTGGACCTGGGCCTTGGCTGGGGAGTGGGGAAGTGGACTTTCCCCACTCCAGAGACTCAAATTCGGTCTGACCTGCTGATGCCCAGTGTGTGCCAGGTTCCGTGCTGGGCCCTGGGGAGGACACGGGTGTCCGACCCTGCCCTTGATGGGCTCACAGGCACAAGGGGAGGTACACGCCAGGATCAGAATAACAATGAGCCATCACGGGCACTGTCCTCTACAGTTTGCAAAGCTCCTTCCACTCCCAGGGTCCCCCACAATCCTGCGGGGCTGATATTTTGTAGAGGGGCAGTCAATCCCACCACTACTGAAATGAAGGATCGTTGTCCTCTAGACCTGGGTCAGATCCTGGTTCTGCCACGCATTGCCTGTGTGGCTTTGGGTAAACCACTTCTCTCTGAGCCACAGACTCCCCATCTGTGGGATGGGACACGCCCTGCCACCCCGCTCACAGGGGAAGGTCCTGAGGGCCTGTGTACTCAGCTTTGTGCCCGGCACATAGAAATGGTCTCGGAACTCAAGGCATTATTGGGACTTTTACCCTTGGAAGTACATCCCTAGAGAATGGGGCGCAGGGGCTCCCACATTTCCCAGCACTGTGTCCAGCACGGTTTCCTGGTGTCGGAGACAGTCAGAGCCCCGTCCTGGTCCCTCACGGGCTGTGTAACTTGGAGCTCACCTGTAAGTGGGGATAATCACCTTGTCATTTTGCTGCCACATCACAGGTAGGCAGAGAGGGGCCTGGTGTGTGTGCGAGTCTAGGGCTGGGCACAGGTGGACGAGTGTGGGGTCCGTCTAGAGCTGACTTAGTAAACAGTTCGCTGAAGGGCTAAATTAAGAGGTGCTGGCTGGCATTTCTATGTCCTGGAGCCCCCCTCTCTCTTGGGCGTCCTGACTCCTCCTCCAGAGAGGCCTTCCCCGGCAAGCCGTTCAGCCCATGGTTTGTACCCGTCTTGGCCACAAGATGTCACCCAAGGAACAGCAAAGCGGGGCCTGCAGGGACCCTGGACAACCCAGACCTCATCCCGGGCAACTGCAAACTCCAGCCACAGCCCTCCCGCGCCCCACCAGAACTCCCACCCCCGGGCTTTTGGGATGCCCCAGGGGAGAGCCCCCACCCGAAGGCTGTCAGGCATGCTGCGGTGGGTTGGAATCCCAGAATTTCCTGCGGAACACGGCACTGCGTCCCCACAGGACACCGGCTGAAGACCGCGCCTAAAGTAATAAATGAATACAGATAATAATCCTGATTTCACTGAGCAGATTGAACCGTGCTGCGGAGGAGGCGGGGCGGGGGTGGGCACAGACCCACAGCCCCACTTGGTGAGACTTGGGCTGCAGCCGGGACCCGAGAGCCTCCTCCCTGCTCTGCCTGGTCGGGGTGCGGAGTAGAAGCCGGAGAAGCGATCCTGGCGTGTCCTCTGCCCCGGGGTGGCCCCAGACTGCCCAGTAGGGCCCTTACAAACTCTTCGAGGGGCAGCCACCTGGCGCCCGATCAGAACCGGTGAAGTGGGGCGGGGAAGGGCCTGACCCTGGCCCTGGTCCCCCCACCCACCCCGGGGCCGCCTGCTGCGCCCGCGGACCAGGGGGCGGCTCAGTCCGAGGCCTGGGACCCGGCTCCCGGCCCGGGGAGCGCAGCAGGATCCGCCGAAGCCCCAACAGGTGTCCTGGGGTTTCCGGACTTGAAGACCAACTGAAGCGGGGGAACCGGGCGTCCTGGACTTCCAGCCTGACTCAGCAGGTCCCACAGACCCGGGCCGGACCCCTGGAGGCCGGAGCGCGCAGCTGGAGCCCCTGGCGGACCGGGACTCGCGGCTGTTGCGGCACGTGGGTGGGCGCGGGACGTCGGGCCCCTTATCACTCCCTCCACCAGCTCGGGCACAGGGAGGGGCGACCTCGGTGACCCGGCCTCTTCCTCCCCCAGTGCAGGGCACTAGGCGGGGTGATGGCCCGGCTGCGCGGCGCCTGGGGAGAGGGGCGCGGGAGGGGGCCCGGGCCCAGGACCACACCCCGAGCCGCGGGGCTGGGAGTGCGTGGGGCCTCCGTCGCCTCGTCCACCCGGCGCAGATCTACCTGCCACTTGGGGTCAAACAGCCCCCAGGGGGCGCTCGGGCTCCAGGGAGATGACTCTTCTGTAGACGAGTGCGCGGGGTGGGGAAGAGGCCTCTCGAGGGCGAGAGGGAAGGCGGGGCCCCCGGGAGGCTGAGGAGCCCCTGGGGGCAGGCGGCGAAGCCGGAGGGTCAGCCGGCAAAGGCTTGGAGGTGGCAAAGCATGGCTTTCTCTGCGGTGAAGGGGAGAGTTTTGAGCGGCGGTAGAGGAAGGAGAAGGCACAGAAGCATAAGGCTGAAAAGCAAGTAGGAACCAAACTAGAAAAGAGAGTCCGTACAGAAGAGTGGATCAGACTCGAGCACGGGTTCTCCGTGGAAACGGGTCGGGAGGCGGGGAGAACCGGCCGTCGGAGAGGCGCACGCTCGAGAGATGTCCCTTCAGGAGAGTCTTCCTGGGGTTGGGGTGATACGGGGATTGGGGGCAGGAGAGAAGAGAGGTGGGGTGGGGTGGGGTATTTAAGTGTCGCAGAATCTGGAATCAAGGGGGTAGAAGGTTTCAGAAATGGTCTCGCTGCAGCTGTTATTCATGACCACAGCAGAGCAGAACTTAAGTTCACAATGGAGCCTTCTAGTTAAAAATGGGTGGAACCATGGCTGGGCGCTCGGTTGGTGGAGTGTTGTCCCATGCACCGGAAGGTGGCAGGTTCGATCCCCGGTCTGGGAGTGTATGGGAGGCAACCAATGGATGTTCCTCTGTCACATCGATGTTTCTCTCTCTCCCCTCCACCCTTCTTCTCTCTCTAAGATCAATACACATCCTCCCGTGAGGATTACCAAAAAAAGGGTGGAGTGATTTATTTGCTCACAGGTTGTTCACGCGTTCGTGGGGTGTCTAGAGGCGTGGCCAGCGCTGCCCCGCAGTGGAGGCTCTGCTGGCTGACGTCAGAGGGGAGGGCCACTCCAGGTTTTCCTTACCAGTCCGAGTCCCAGCTCATTACACCAGGTTGGAAAGCAGCTTGGGGTGCCTAAATTTGTGTTCACTGGCCAGAATCTCAAATCCCCTCTTGAGTCAGCTCAGTGGGCAGCCTCTTCTTTTAGGGGTTCCAACACCCCCGGTACTTCTGGTCACCTCCATAGTGTCACCGCCGTCAAGCCACACCCCTCAGTGCAGTGCTAGCATGGGAGAACTGTTTCAAGAGTATGAATGCAAAAATAGACATGACCAGAGACTGAAAGGGGTCATTGAGGTAAACTAGCCCAGCTCAGGAAAAGCCCTTCCAAGTTGTCACTTGCCTTAGGTCTGATTGGAAGCAGAGCTAAGGTTGCAAAGAGTATCCTCAGGCTTCCAGACCCAGCATTACGACCACACCACCCTCGAAACCTGTGGCTTTTCCGTAAGTAGCAAGAGTGATCCGGGGAGAGGAGAAAGAACATCCCCCGGCTCACCGGTGTGGTCTGGCTTCACTGTGAAGAGGTGCCCACGGACACCCTTCCTGGAACTGTGCTCCTAGGAGGCGCTTACCTCCTTCCCTTCCCATCATCTGTCACCTGCTTCTGCATCACCTCCTCCCGCCTTCCTCTCCAGCAGGCTGGCCCACCCCCTGCGTGCTACCCCAAAGCGGCAGCAGCCACAGCCTCACCTGCCCTATCCTGGCCACAAGAGAAGAAAAACAGGGCTGTTGGTGATCAGAAGTGAGGAGGGCAGGAGGGAGGGAAGTGAATCCAGGCGCTGAAACCCTCCCCTCAGCTGAGGGGCGGGAGTCCGGGGGAGGGTAGCAAAGGTTCTCACTCGCTGCAGAAGGAGCTCAGGCTGCCCTTTGGCAGCAAAGTTCCAGTCGGAAGCCAGGGCCCAGGGAGCCCGTGCCGTCCTTTCTCCAGGGCCACGGGTTACAAATAGAAACAAACCCCCGCAGAAATGGCACGCTGCGATGAAAGCCAGAACAATGAGGGAGACTAGACCAATGGGAAAGAATTTTTCATACAGGAACTTGAACTCTGCGAGAATCTGGAGATGTTTGGCAATTTGAAGTTTGGGGAAGAGCTTTTTTTTTTTAAGATTTTATTTATTTTAGACAGAAGGAAGGGAGGAAGAAAGAGAGAGAAACTCACATCGCTTGTCTCTTGCACACACCCCAACCGGGAACCTGCCACAATGCAGGAACCTGGCGACCCCTCCCTCTGGGACGACACTCAACAACCTGAGCCACGGTGGCCAGGGGCTTGAATCAGCAGCTCTGGTGACAAGTTTTGTTGTCGAGACTACAAAGTGGGAGGCCACAGGAAAGCTGAAATGAAAGTGTCCTATTTTTAAAATCACATTGGATACTCTCTCTTCTCACGGGAGCACACAAGTTCATGCCTTGGCCAGCACAGTAGACTCCTGGGTAACAGAGCACCGTGACCGTGGTCTCACGTTCACGGCCTACGCGGGCTCAGTGACTCGGACCTGGGCGCTATTCCCGCTCAGCACCCATGTGGGACATGTTCCGTGCATCCCCACAACCTCTTTGTTCAGTGTTTGGAAGTCTATGCACTGCATTTTGGAACTCTAAGCAAACGGAAAAGGACTCCTCCGGAATGCTATGACTGAAGAGAAAGCACCTTCCTCAATGAACACTTAAATCTCTAGGTAGAGGGCACATTTACAGTCAAGAGGAGCTTCTTCAGGATCGTGACAAATTTACAGATGGCACGGCAGGGAGGCCTAGCTCGGCACGCACTAGCTCAATTCCCTCTGGGAAAGCTCTGGAGCCACTCACTTGGAGAGAGGGTGGAGGGGGTACATGCAACAGGCGTCCCGGAGCCGGGTACTTTCAAGTTGGCAAGGAAAGTTGTATTCTTTTCAGTTCCAGGCAACTTACAGCATTAATTTTAATACTGAACAGACTGGGTGAAATCTGAGCCCTAGCCCTGGTCGGTGTGTGGCTCAGTTAGTTGACCCGGGTTCGATTCCCAGTCAGGGCACACACCCAGGTTGTGGGTTCGATCCCTGATCAGGGCGCATATGAGAAGACAACTAATCCATGTTTCTCTCTCTCCCTCTCTTTAAAAGCAGTGGAAAAAAAATGTCCTTGAGGATAAAAAAAACAAAAACTGAGCCCTAATTGTATTTCTAAATGTTTCCTTCTAAATGAAGGGTAATCCATGCATAGAGAGCACTTCCCACCTGCGAGGGAGGCCCGGAGAGTGAGCCTGCCTGGGGCACCTGCTGCACCAACCTCGACACGGAAGGCAGCTCTATCTCCCACTAAGTGTTCTCTAGAGTAAAAAATCCATTCCTGGTCATCCTGCTTCATGGATGACCTACATCCTAACAGGGGTGTCCGATCTGTGGCCCGTGGGCCACATGCAGTTCCAGATGGCTATGAATGTGGCCCAACACAAAATCGTAAATTTACTTAAAACTTCATGAGATTTTTTTGGGATTACGTGTCGCAAAGTATTTAATGTGTAGCCCAAGACAACGCTTCTTCCAGTGTGGCCCAGAGACGCCGGAAGGTTGCCCCCCCCCCCCATAGGATACATTAAGTAACAACGTGACGCAGTTGTCAAGCACTTTGGCATTCACAATACCTCAAATATCGCTAGTCATCTACTTAAGCATTCTTTGAACTTCAAAACTGTTTCTGATTCCCCCCTAAGTTATGGCAATTGCATACTGAATAAATCCAGTAGACATATTAGAAAAAAAAAAACCTGTAAAGACTTTTCTCTGCTGATATAGGTATTTTAGATGTGAACTGAAGGATGGATCCAAAAGCTTCAGAAAGATAGCAAAAAAGATCTACTGTGATTTTAATATCATACAGCTTCAGCTGATTTAAAACAAAAGCCTTAGACTGATTTTCGATTTTATTTAAATAAGCTAAAGGCATGTGTAAAGCGCCCCCCCACCCCCCATTATTAAAAGAAAAAGAAGTAAAGCAGAATGGAGTGGGAGGGAGAGAAGGCCCAGGGCCGCACCCTCATCACCGCTCTGCCCCCACTAGCAGCCCTGAGCACGGGCCTGCGCTCCCGTTTGTGCTCGGTCACATCAGAGAAAGGGGTTTCCTAAAACCGCACTCGTTTGAAATGCCGAGCTGGCCTTTACTGGGCCAACTGGAATTCCCAGGGCAGGCACTACTCAGCTGGATTCTGGTGACTCAATCCCGTCCGGGCCGGGTTTTCCCTTACTGCTACGCAGCTCAGGAACATACGGATTGAAAGTCTGCGTTAAACAAGGGCTTCCTGGGACCACAGGGATGGAAAAACCACACATCACATCCACCACCAATCCCTCACCGAGCCTCGTTCTCTCACTACAGTGATAGTCCCTGTATAAAAAAGGCTCACCCTGGCTGGTGTAGCTCAGTGGATTGAGCGCGGACTGGGAACCGAAGGGTCACGGGTTCGATTCCCAGTCAGGGCACATGCGTGGGCTGCAGGCCAGGTCCCCAGTGGGGGCCACATGAGCAGCAACCACACATTGATGTTTCTCTCCCTCTCTTTCTCCCTCCTTTTTCCTTCTGTCTAAAAATAAATAAAATCTTAAAAAAAAAAGAGAGGCTTTCATAAGCAGGTTTTTAAAAAGAAAAAGCGACTATAAAGATTTTACCTAAGGCAGAAAAAGAATGTTTACCAGTTTTTTAAAAAATAATTTTACAAGGAAAGACAATCTTCAATCTGTATTTGTATTACTTAACTTTCTCCGAAAGCAGAGTATTAACACAAAATATGAACTGTAAGGTTCATTTAGTTCTGTAAGATTTCAGTGAACTGCACCACTCACTCTGCATTTACGGTCTGTAGCTTTGTAAATTCCAGGCGACACTCGGTGGCTGCCGAGTGTTTCTCAGGGTGACTTGGTGCCTTTGCACTGACACTCTGTGTGAAAGCAGCAGCGGGGGCTGGTGCCGTGAGGAACATTCACAGAACACTTCCTGACAGAGCAAGTCAAATCACTCCCTGCCTCACACCCCAGCCCCGTCATGAAGGTAGTCACCAATTCCCAAATTCCAAGTCAACGCTAAAACAAATCCGGTCATGAGATCAAACCAGTGATGGTGGGTGCTAAGCGGTCCTCACTCCTGAAGGGTTCCAGTGGGAGCCTCCGCTGCCCCTTCAACAGCTGGGCAGCACGTCTCTGCCAGCACCGGGGTCCAGCCAAGCACATGCCTCCGACTCAGAGGTGTCACCCTGATGCCCAGTCTCTGGAGCTCTGCTCTGCCCAGGGGCTCAAGCCCCACAGAGCCCGGCCTCCAGCCTCTAGTGCAGCCCCACAGGCGGGACTCCACACCCGCTCCACAGAAAAGAGCCCTGTGCAGAGCCCACCTCTTCCTGTTTATCTCCATGGTGATGACTCGGAATAGACTGAGCAACCACTGTGGACGAATAAACCTCTCATTGACTTGCGAGTTAAATCCCGTAACAATGAATTTCAACTATTCCAAGTCTTCTGTTGACTTAACATTTATTGAATCAAGAAGAAAATGGACTTCCTTTTAGATCTTAGCATGTGAGACAGTTATCTTGTAAAGTATTTATGACGGGATTGGACTTCTAATACCCGGGCAAGTTTGACAGTCTCAGCCCCACAAAGCACATGACTAGCACTCAGAAGGGCATTTTGTAGTACTAGTTGAACTCTGATTTCTCCCTAAAAGGCAGAAACCACATCCCACACTCCTATGCAACTCCTTATTCAGGCGTTTTCAAATAAACGGAGAAGAGGCGGGGCGTAAAGAAAACCCAGCTCCCTGGGGCACAAGGAGACACAGACTCGGAGAGGCAGAAGACATCCCCAGTATCCGCCTGCTCGCGGTCCCTCACAAAGGCCTGGCGCGCCGTCAGCACCGAGGGGCTCCAGGGACGGGACGAGTGTGCTGCAGGAGGGAGCCGAGCACGACTGGGAAACAGACAGAGTGGGGCCGATCAGTGATGACCGCGTACAAGGCTTGTGCTTGACGCTCCAACGTGCCTCCCTGGCCAATTCTCAGACACCAACACTGATTCCTGGTTAGTTATCCATATATAATAAAACCAAATATTGAAATACGTACTTTTCTTCAGAAGAGGGAAATAAAGGCACAGAAATATGCCAAAATAGACTTCTTTTTCCATAAGAATAGTATGGTTGGTTAAAATAGTTTTCACTAATAAAACTATCACTAGAGCGGACAATACAAATTAGTTGTTTTTTAAAAATGCCATTCACTGAATTCCTGGTCTTTGCATTCAATGTGAATAATCATCAAAAATATATTACAATTACAGGGTTGTAAGGAGTTCTGTTGGTGGTTTCTACACTATATTTAGTATTTCAGATAAGTACCACAAAAAAGCGTTCGGTATCGACTGCTCCTCTGTAGGCGATGTGTGGCGACTGGAGCTCGCTCTCCTGCGACAGGCCCACGGTGAGCGACGTCTGGGCGACTTACTCACGGTTCTGAATCCTCCCATCAGCTAAGGTAGCCCTGGGCACCAAATTCCTCACCTAGAGAGTTCAGTAAACTGTATGACACTTCAGTAAATATTTCAGTGTACTTTTCTGTTTTCTGATTTTAAGCGCAGCTTAAACTTTGTCAAGGAAACCACTTCACAAGAGGGTACATCACAATCCACTACCAGTAATATCCCTTGTTTATTAGAATCTGAAGATGTCCATATTACATCAAATATAAATATCTATTATATTTACACTTCCTTCTTAGCTTTTTGACCTAGGTGAGTGTATTCGTAGGTAATGCCACGAACGCCACCACCGTCACAGCCCTCAGTGCAGCCCACGTTTCCCTCCCACTGGACGTCTACGGGTTCGACAGCTTCTTCACAGAGATACACTGTTCTTTTTTGTTAAATAAAAGGAAAGAACGGATATCCACGAATGGAGATCTAGAAATTTTCTAGGAGATTTTGCTTAGTTTTTTAGTATTTCAAATACCTGAAAAATGTGGTCCCTTTTTGCAATACTATCCTCTACTTGGGGACGAAAAAACAAAATATGCAACTCAGAAAGGAAAAGAGCCCGAAGAAAAGAGAACCTGCTTGTTAGCTCGTTAATCTGTTTAGTAAAGATCTGTTTTAAAATGTCTGAATGCTGTACAGTATTATACAAAACAATCTTCAGCCTTCAAAGCAGCTGGTACATTTTCTCAGAGACCTGTCTGCCCGCCAGAAGTCTGCTGTCTTGGTGGGCCTGGGTCTTGGTCACTTCCGGTCATCGATGGTTTTAATGAATTCCACTGCTGCAGTGAACTGCATCCACCAGTACGACTCCTCCCCAGTCAGACAGCTGGCATGAAAGCTGCTGATATACTGAACAGTGGACAGCAAACAGGGTGGGTTTGCCTGGAAAATTGAAAAATAAGAGTCAATTAGTGAGATGTAGACCTCTGCAAAAATCATCTCAGTTACCATCTTCAAATGTTTTCCTCTGAAAGAAGTACCCGTTCTTTTGTAAATGATCCCCAAATTCCCTTTTTGGAACTGTTTTGTAAACCATAGCCACAACAAGCAACAACAGTATACTGGAAAGGCAAGTCAGGTTCCAATCCTCACTGAACTACCTAGAGCTTTCTGTGCTTGCAAGTCACTTAACCCCACCGGTCCTTCACAAGGCTGAACCAACCCCAGCGGACTTACTCAACACCTCTGGATTCCAGAATGTTAGGTTAAGGAAATAAATGAAGGCAAATTGGATTAGAACTGGTTAGTAAGTGCAGGTAGAGTCCACTGACAAAGAAAACACTAAAAAAAGATCATATGTCCTCTGTTGCAAGAGGTAACACAGAACATCTGCTTTTTCACCTTCTTCATGTGGCAAGAAAGGACACAGGTATGTTCAGCGGTTAGGAAGACAAGCCGAGACTTGTCCCTTAAAACAAGCTTACACTGAAACATCACAAGGAGAGAGAAGAGCAGGCAACGGGAGTTATGAAGGCTGCTCACGCACCGATCCTATGGGTTTCTGACTCGGGAGTCCAGGTTGTAGAAATATTACAACATTAAGAATTAGTAAGATATGTGTCAGATGGACCCTAGGCCTCAACGAACGGGCTAAGCTGACCGGACCACATGAGTGATGCAACCAAAGCACATGGTCCTCTCCAGAATGTTCAAAACACACCATTTAGATGATGAAATGTCAATTTTAAAGACAAAAAAGGACAAAATAGGTCAGCACTTTTAAAAATAATAAGGTACAATTACAAAACACGAGGCCACGGGAGGAGAGACAACTGGCAAATGTAGCAGCTCAGGTGACGAGCGCCGCGAAGAACTCAGCGCTGAAAGAAGACGGTGAAGCGCGCTTACCCTTTCGCTCGCTAATTAGCGACTGAGCCCCCCCAAGAACCTCAGGCTCTGCTTTAAAAGCTGAAAATGCTCGCTAGGAGTCTGGCCCTCCCATCCCTTCTTTGGAAGCCCTAGCTTCCGGGCAGAGCACACTCCGCCTTAGACACTTTCCGGGTCACACGGAGCCTGAGGCCTGGAAAACGCCAAGGGCTCTCCCAGCCCTGGGAGCCCTGCGCCACCTGCTCCGAATGCCAAATAAACCCCTGTCACCAGCAGCGCCGCGGGGCCCACCTTTATCAACACAAACACCAGAACAGGGACAAAGTCGTCCGCTCCTGGGACGGAGTCCTCGTTGGCCAGGCTCAGGAGGTTCATGATGGTGGAGCACATTCGCAGGATGCACTGCACTTTGTCCCGGGGGGTCTTGTAAGCACTGATGGTCCTGATTTCTGACTGTGCCGACGGCCACGGTGCCTCCCGAAGGTAGACCTGAGAGAGAGGCCACACAGGGGCAGACAGAGCTGGAACCTCAGGGCCACCGCAGGCCGTGAGCACAGCAGGCGCGCCCTTCGCCTGCCACTAAAGACTGAAGCTTAACTCTTAAACTTTTAAACAGTATGCTTTGAATTTTAAAATAAAGCAACCCAGATATCCACTAACAGAGGAAATGGCATACAATAATACAGAACCTAGAATTCATAAAATTTCAATCTTTCTTAAACAGTGAGAACAGAACTTCTCTGCAGGTAGAAGCTGGTTCCAAAAGCACAAACAAGCTACTTGTAAAAGAAAATAATTTATAAATTATTATGTGCATTTGCTGCAGTAGTTCTAGGAATAAGAGATTCAAACAATCAAGGACAATTAAAAATTTTATGCTAATCAATGTTCCATTAGTGGGGATTTTAATAAAACCACCAGAAAGTTCAAATACCTGAAATTTTCCTATCTTCCTATTTTCTAAGAGCTGTATTTTATAAGAGGTAAAAACTCCGTTATCAGCAACTAAAAGGTAAGTTGGTGTCACATTCAGGTTCAGTTCCCTCTCCTGGAACTGAGGGGTCAGTGCCCCAAGGCCCTGTCGCACGAGAAGCTATGGGTAGAAGTTCCTCAGCCCCAGCCCCGACTTGAACTGTAAGCCTCAGAAGGGTCTTCCAGAAATTCAGTTAGACGGATGCAGCTCTAATGCAAAGGGTGTTACGTACTTTACACTGTTTCCCTGAGAAACTGGTAACACACATGGGGCACTGAGCAGCTTTTAGTTGGCACCGCCACCCACACCACGAAACCCGTGTTACCTCTGGTATCTGAAGAGCTCTGTGGTTTGCAGTCACTACTTTAGACAATCTCTGAATATGTTCATGAAGGACCCTGCAAACCCCAAAGCAAACACGTAAATATATGTTTCAGAAAATAAGGTACACAAAGTGCCATAATTGATTTTTGAAAACATTTCAAACATTTTAGACTGATTTCTAGATACAGATTACAAGCACAGTTCGGACTGTCACCCAGCTGTCTAAAACACGGGGCGAGATGATGCACCCTCACGTAGTCCCACCCAGGCACTGAACGCAGAAGCACTCACTGGTCGCGGAGTATGTCCCCATCCTGATTAGGGTAGAAAGCAAGCTTGAAAATCCGGTTCATCACGCTCCGCTCAATGGCCAGCTGAGCATCCTGAAGCTGCTCCTCACTCGCGTTCTGCCATATGACATCCTGGGCCATCACGCCATAAAGGTACTTTAGGAAATCTTCTACCTGAGCAGTTTTATCATCAGCTGCTGTGAGTTTCTGAAAGTCTCCAATGCAAAATAATAATTTTTAAAATTCACTATCTGAATAATTTTAAGAAGAAAATTATAGAAATCATTTTAATCACTAGCTATGTAAGTAGTATGTTCTCATGTCTGGACACGGTTTATTTTAGGAGACTATGCAGCCAAATCTCTAAAATCAGGAGAAAGGTAAGAGAGAGAGAAGCTGAAGAGCAGGGGGTGTGTTATAAAAGTGATATGCTTCGGTTTAAAAAATGAGAAAAATTGTGTGGATCTACAACTTTACCAATTTTGTCAATTTTTTAATAAACTAGAGATAGTCAATCCAAAAAAAACAAAATGTATTGTTTGACATCAAAGTTTAATTAAGAGTCCATACAATAACTGAGAATTTAAGGAACTGCTCTTAGACATGTAGGCACTCAAACTAGCAAAACAAAATTTCCCAATCTTCCCAGTAACGTGTGGCTGACGGGGCGCTCGATCTAAGGTCGTCCATTACCTTGAATGAACTCCCTGATCTTCTTTTCTTTGCTCTCCAGCAGCAACCTCACACAGACGGTGGTAAAGTACCGATTGGCCACCTCCTTGTCCCGCAAAACCCTCTGCAGCAGCCTTTCCAGATGAGCCTGCGTGGTCTGCAGTCCTTGTCGACAGCGAGTGAGATAAGCAATATAGGGAGCCCTTTTCCTGAAAGGAAATATGCTTTGCAGGACACCAGATATATATAGTGCACACTTTCTTTGGAGACTAAGAATTCTAATTTTTCTTTAAAAAACAGATTACTTCACAGATTTTGGTTTTACAAATCAGCATGTCAGGCTGCAGACAACTGTCTTGAGGATAAATTATGCAGCCACCCAAAGAAACAGAGCCACTCATGTTTGTGAAGAATACATGTCCTGGGCTGACCACTCAGCTACTGAATTCACTAACCACGGCCAAATCCCTTCACACTGCTGGTCTGTTTTATATCGGGGCAGTCTCCATGCTGATAGGGCCTCATGCCTAACAGGAAACTGACTGCTACAGAAAACTAAAATAAGAACAAAATGCAAGTTACTATACCACTAGATCATCAAACACACCACCAATTATCCACATACAGTCTAAATGAAACAATGATTACAACACCTCTGCCCTAAGCCTCAAAGTCTCTTCTCTTCCTAAGCATCTCCATTACATTCTTCTCCTTAACTGTTAGCAAGGGACTGGTCACAGACAAAGGGTAGCAATTCCTAGGCCTATACCTGCCTGTCTGGTCCAGAGACGTAGTCTTCCCTATCACCTCTAAAAGAGTGAAAATGAGCCCTGGCTGGTGTGGCTCAGTGGACTTAGCACCAGCCTGTGAACCAAAGGATCACTGGTTCAATTCCCAGTCAGGGCACATGCCTGGGCTGTGAGCCAATAGGGGGCACATGAGAGGCAACCACACACTGATGTTTTTCTCCATCTCTTTCTCCCTCCCCCCCGCCCTTGCTCTAAAAAAAAAAAAAAAAAAAAAAATCTTTTTTAAAAAAGTGGAAATGATATCCTAGTTATCCTGGCCTCACCTCTGCTAAAGCTCTTTCATGCAATGCTTAAGTAAAGGGGACTTCTCTGTTTGTAAGAGCTGCTCATTTATAACCACATTTCCAGACTAAATAGCCAATGTGCTCCTCGGGAATCTACAGCCACGTAAACATAGCCAAGCACTCTGCAGTGAGCCCGGGTTCATCTCCAAAACAAGGACCGGGAAGAACACACTTCCTGCTGAGACGGGTCTGCGGGCAAACGGTGGGCACGTTACCTGTAGTCCTCAGCGATGGAGGCCAGCAGCTTCCTGCATGTCCTGTTGTCAAAGCGGCACACACAGCGCATTGTTTCTTGCAGTTGAGCCATTAAGTTCTTATCTTGTAAATTAATTGCTTCAGCTATTTGAACTTTTAAGAAGCACACAATTTCGTTGTCTAAACAAAAAATAAAAAAGAATTCTGTTATTGTTGAGAAAATTCATGCGCATACATAAACTGTGTTAGAACTAAGCTGAACTGCCAATCTCAATCAGGGAACACTAATGAATCAGCAGTAATCAAAGTGCCCTCAGCTGATCCTAATATAAATGTATTAGGTTGAACCACATGGAATTGCCATTAAGCTTCAATACAGTTGAACACTGGCAATTTCAGATGGTTCAATCTATAAATAGAGGAAAAAACAAATGATCATATAGCTTCTTACCTTCTGGGTCTGTGTGGTCGGGCAAACCGTTCCTTGTTGAATGGGTTAGCACTGGGAAAGCCACAGAGTCCGCAGAGCAAAGAGCCAGCCTCAGTTTCTTTTTTGCATCTCTAAAAAATGAGTTGGAAGTTCATTAATTTCTATGTCCAGATATGGCCACACTTTACGAACACTTACTATGTGAATTAACATGCTACCTCAGGACTCAAATGTCTCAAGTGGTCACAAATAAAAGGTGATCTTAAACCTATTGACACCTCACTTAAAGGAACAGGCTTCCCAGTTACCTGAGGCGCAAGGCTGTAAAAATGATCTGGGCAAGGCCCACTCTGTAAGGTCACCAAAATCAAACAAGTGACTTCTGACCTACTAGCATGTGCTGAGAACTAGGACAGGCACCCAGAATGCGTTGTCCTACAGCTCTCGACAGCGTTGATTCAGCCACGAGACAAGCTCGCGATCCGACAGGAAGCCCTTTCTCACTGCTCTAGTGCTGGGAGCCTGTGCTGAGCCAAACCCGCTTCCTTCCAACTTCCAGCCACTAAAGCACCCACCACCACCCAGGACAGAGCACCCTTCAGCAACACGTCACCCTCCACAACAATGCAGCTCTCTTCACACTGAGAGATGCCGAAATTCCTTTTCTTTTTTAATTTAACCTTATGTATTTTTTTCCCATTACTATTCAGTCCCCTTACACCCCTCTCCCCAGCAATCACCACACTGCTGTCCATGTCCGTAAGTCCTTTTTCCTTTTTGCTCAATCCTCCCACTCCCCCGCCCCCCGACCCCGCAGCCACCAACATTCTTTCATCTGCTAGGGCATGTGGCCCTTTCCAGTCCTGCAGGGCAAGGACCAGAGCTTCTTCGGAACGTCCAAAGCTGCCACCCAAAGAAAAAAGCTGAAACACCTCCGAGAACAGGCCAAAGTCTGCTCTTCCTGCAGGATTGCCGCTTGCCCACCTCACCTGACCAGCTCTCAGTCCCTCCCTATTGGCTTGTTTCCTGTACATTAAGTAATTTACAGACCAAGCCTATCAAAGGTAACATTCGCCCACTTTGCAAAGACTCATAAAATATATAATGATAAAGTCATGGCTGAAAAATAAAAGTTGTCTGTTACTCCCTCCAATTTTACTGCAGTAAAAAAATATAAAGCTTTGTAATATTTATAAACAAAATGATGTACTGGTTGGAGTTTTCTTTAAACTAATGGGAGGAGTAAATATGAACAATACTGGCCATGTATTGGGAGCTGCTGAACCTGGGGAACGAGGAGGGTGACAAACTGAGGGGCGCAGCCAGTCTACGGGGGGCAGTGTGGGTGAGCCGACGACTCCGCAGCGGACCCCACCTCCCACCTCACCCTCCTCCGACATCTCTCACTCGGGGTGAAGCTCTGCAGAGGCAGAGGCACTGCCACTTGTTTCATTTTAATTACTTCTGTGGTGCTTGTGAGCACAGCGAGGTTTCCTTCCATCCCTGAATTAAAGCCTTTGATACGGGGCAGCCACACATGAAGCAGAGTCTTCTCAGTAAGCAGCCACTGCATTCTCATCTCGCTGCTTTATACTTTATGGAGGTGAGTGCAGCGGTGACGCAGAGCCCAGCCCCAGAGCCCGAAGCCTGCGGAAGGAATACCTGTACGAGAAAGCCGAGTCCTGCGGCTGGGCCGCTTGGCTCGCGGAGTCCGGCAGGTCATCGGCGGAGATGTTCTGCAGTGTTTCATCTCGAGGAGAGTCGTGGGCGCTTTCCCCGTCACCCATAACCTCTAAACAAAACCCACCCCCAAAAGGGTAATTAGGTTAATCTGGAATATTCTGGCACTAGCAGTTATTCTGAGCAACTCAGTGATGTCAGCATTGTGCTTTACAATAAGAGTTTTTTGAAAAATAAAATTTCAAACATTTAAACAAGACAACGGATAGGAATGAAAATATATCAAGGGATCACTTATTGAGAAGAGAATGGTTTTATTTCTCATACCAATCCTAATTGAAAAAAATAAAAGTCTTTATTATAATTTAATAAAGATAACGCTCTGTGATCAGAATCGCTGAACCACAGACCTGAAAGGGGCCTCAAAATCGTTTTAACACCTCATTTCGTGGACATGGAACCCCGCCCTGGGGGACAGCTGCAAACCCCTTTACTAGCCATCGGCTGGGGGAACCGTGCGCTCGGGCCTCCAGTCCCCTCCCCAGGGCTTCTCCCACTGCCAGGAAGGAGCTGGGGGTGAGCTTGCAAATGCAACTGGGGGGGGGCCACGATAGTTTTATGTTTTTAACTAATCAATGTAGAAAAGACATGCACGTATAAAATCAAAGGGAATATAAAAGCTCCTCGGTGTAAAGGTACTGTGTGTATATAGAAATATATTCTTAGGAGATAATTTCAAATGCTTCAGGAAAAACCAAATAGAAAAATGTGGGAAAATCTTAAAAACTGATGTCTATTTAGGTAGAGGGAATATGGACCTTCATTGTACTATTTTTTCAACTTTTCTGGGGAAAAAAAAAAAGCTGTATTATTTTTTGAAAAAGTTCAACTTTTCTGTTGTTTTCACCTCTTCCCGGGCTCCTCCTCTTAGTTTTCTTCCAGAGACACTCGGTACACACACAAGCATAAACACACGCACTGTACAAGTTATGCTTTTATAGACTTTTGTTTCCTGTCCATTCATCTTGAGGATTGTACCATGTTTTTCGCACAGCTATTCAAAAGTAGCTAAAGTAAGACTACTTTTAATGCAAATCGCCTCTATCACTGTGATACAAGAGCTACTACTCAAATCATGGGCATCACCTGCACTCTCGTAGGTGGCCATTGCTCCTTCACTGGGGCTGGTCCGTTTGATGGCATTCCTGTACTTGTCCAGAATGTCCTCAGCGGCCTGAGCCTGGGCACTGAGTCTAGGGCTGGGATCATCTGCAGGGAAAGGAGAGTGAGAGAATGAGCCCCCCTCGGTTTGGACCAACTCTGATGTTAGTACGACACCAGGAGCATAATCCCAAAGGCCGATTAGGAGGTAAGACTTAAAAAGAGCACATATCTCAGTGTTAAGAGGCACCATGCAGCTGCCTACTCCTCCCATTTCTAGGTCTGAGAGCCTTGCCAAAGCACAGAACCGGGAGGGTTGGCTCCACTTTCTCATCATCGCCAGGTTTCTGCATGACAGTGTCAATAAGTTCAGTGCAGACTGAATGGATGATGGGTTTCTAAAGTGCTGACGCTCAAACCACTGTTATTAGCAATTCATGCTAACAGAACTTCCAACAATGCATTTTCATATGCGGACGTCATTTATTCAGGCATCTCCATGCTGAAGGAGCAAAAAAAGAAGTATTTAAACTGAGAATTAAGGTCTTTTAAGTAACAATAAAAATTGCCTTCCTCCATCCCCCCTTCCTGGATTTCTCTCTCTACACCAGATTTGAAAACGTCAGATTTTCATGTTCTGTCTCTCTGGCTCGCACCCTGACAGGCAGGCGCCGGAGCAGGGCGCTTCTGTGCACGCCACGGTGTCGAAGGGACTCCTGGAGGAGCCGGACGCTGCTGGGGAGAGCTGCGGCTGCACCTGGGCGCACGGAGAAAAAGCTTATGACAGCCACAGAGGCTGGGCAGTGCTCTCACTGCCAGGACGCTCTCCTGTCAGCAATACCAGCCCACTGAGACGTTTTCCTGCCGTCCAATTAATTAACAATTAATGAAGCAAAGGACTGCTACAGATCTACGGGATACAATAAAGTTCTCTAGTGAAATTTAAACTCCTGAGCTGGATCTAGGCCAGGCAGGTAACTACCATAAATGCCCACATTCTGGTAGAATCCCATTTTTTAAAAAGTTGAAAAATCACATAAAAATCACTACAATTTATATGTGTGTGTGTGTGGGTGTTAATAGCAGCTAATATTAATAGCAGCTAACATTCATTGAGCACTTATCCCATGCTAGGAATTGTGCTAAGCATCTTACATAAATGATCTCAATCACTGCAACAAACCTACAGGGAGGTACTACTATCACCCCCATTTTACAGAAGAAGAAGTCAAGGTGTATGAAAGGTTAATTATTTATGTTCACAGGCTCTTCTTTTGTTTCCATAAAAAATATTATTTTTGCCTCCATCAAATTGTAGTAAAGTGTAGAGAGAAAGGATTTCCAAAGTAATTTAATTTTTCTGCTCTAATGGCATTTGAATGCATGATAAGAATTATAATCTGATCTCTTCAAAATATAAACTGATAAAAACTTTATCATTACAAAACATTTTTTTTTGGAGGGGGCATACTTTTTTGCTATTGGTTTTGAGTGCTGTTGAGACTCTTTTGAAAAAAGAACAATAGAATTTGGCTAAACATAGTAAAAGCCATAATGTCGCTCGTAAACTTTATTTCTATAATGCCATTCTTAAAAATTTTATCCCAGGAAAATAATAAAAACAATCAAAAACTGCTACACATATGAAGCTGCGAGCAGTATTTTCATAGTAAAAGTTAGATTCAACCTAACTATCCAAAAGCAAGAGAAGGTTCGCACTGCAGTAAAATCATGTGATAGATCATCTTAGAACCAATGAAAATTATTAACCAACCAGCTATGTCTAGTAGAAACTGGGAGGGGGTTTATGAAATAACACGTGGTAAAAGAATACACTTAAATACATGCTCTGATTCAGTCATGAGAAGCCATGAACAAATATGAAAACACTGGGAGAGAACATGAAAAAAAAGAATGCTTAGGACGGTGGGATTATGTGCAGACTGTTAAGAAATTTCCTTTCGTAGCATTTTACAATGGATTTAATGATAACTTTCAATGGGTCATTAGTTAGGACTGTGTAGAAGTTTCTGCACCAATAGAGAAGTTAGATGGCCTGAATTAAACACAAAGAAAATTAAATACTTTACGAAAAAAATTTACTCTACTCTGTGTAGCTTCCCATTTAAGAACCAAGAATCAAGAAAAATGTATTGCCTAAAGAAAAGTCTCCAAAATTATCAATTCAATATTATCAAAACATGAGGTTTCGTGAAGAATATTCCATTCTGCGAACATGGGTCGTATCCCACCACTAGAAACATGGAAGAAAACATAAATATCTTGCCAAAAGGATGCCTTTGCAACTCTTCTCAGTCAGCCTGTGAGTTCCTGATGAACAGGGGTCACGTGTGATTTGACTTAACACCTACAATACTTAGCACAGTGCCCAGATGAGTCAGACGTTCAACAAATATTGGCTGATTGAATGAGATGGGCTTGACTGCTCTCAGTGGGGACCCGTGGCCGAGAAGCACAGCTCCTGCTGTTCGGAACCCTTTATTCCAGGAAGGGCATGCATCTAAGCAGGGCGTATGCTGGGACAAGGAGCTACATCTAAACAGAATTAGACATCAGAATAGCATGCATTAAAATGGGATCCTACCTATACTATGCTGAGCTTTGAGGAGGATGTTCTTTGGAAACCTATTTCATTTTTAAAAATCTTCATTTTCACTTAGCAGAACATAATTTAAAATCAAGACCAGAAAAAATGAGGTGAGAAATTAATATCCCTCTAGCTGCTCTGTAGTCATTGGAAACAGTGCACAGCTCTCCAACTCAAGACT
Source organism: Micronycteris hirsuta (assembly GCA_004026765.1). Lineage (NCBI taxonomy): Eukaryota > Metazoa > Chordata > Mammalia > Chiroptera > Phyllostomidae > Micronycteris > Micronycteris hirsuta. The sequence continues at coordinate 26,460 of PVJI01008407.1, forward strand.
GTGTCATTAACACTACTTCTCACACTCTTTCCTTTCAAGGTACGCGTTCAAAATGTGCCAAAAAGAAGCTGTAAAAACAGAAACGCTGAATAAGGTAAGAACGCAACCCCTAGCTGTATTTTCCTTGGGTCAGATAGGAAGGCTAAAATGATTCAAGCTGTAAAACATTAGTAAAGTTTATAAATTTATAATATTGTTTGAACACACACCTTATCACGTAAAGAGGAAATTAGGTAAAACAGAATTTCACTGTGATCCTGAATAATCAAGAGCTACAGACGGAAATGAATTTAGACTCTACGATCAGCGTTAGAGAAAGTGTTAGAGAAACTACTCAATCACTGGCCCGAAGGCACGGCATGCAGAGCACGAAACCAGCACCACGCTCTCCGAAAAGGCACTATGCGTCATCCTCCCACTAAGCTGCCGAGCTGCAGGGTGTGTCTAGAGGCTCAGGATCGGCCTCGTCCTGAACGGAAGCTATGATAATGAGGATGATGATGGTGGTGGCGGTCTGCAGGAAGAGCACACTGAGGTTCACTGTGGCCGCCAGCTGGAAACCACAAAGCTACGAAGAACATACTCCCCACTGTACACACAGACACACTCTTCTAAGAAGGCAACGCTTATGGCACCCAAGAGAAAGGGTTATGAAATATGTGCTCTGGGAATGAAGGAGCCAGGAAGTCCATGGGTCTACAAACCTGTGAGTGTTGAGAATCTGTCAGGCCCCAGATCATCTTTGTCTTTTTCTTGTTTTTCTTTCTTTCTAAATGGTATAGGAGCTGGAAATTAAATAAAGTCAGTAGTGTGATACACAACATACTGCGCTACTCGGAAGACAGCAGTCATTCTGGGTTAACTGGCGTGCCAACATTTCTAAGTGAAAGGAAGGTGAAAAGTTTAAAAGCTGAGAAATCCCAAGTGTCATTGATAATAGTTTTTAAAATAGCATTGAGGGTTCTTAAAGAAGCTCTCGGAGTCGTCTGCCACAGGAAGAATGAATTAACGGGAATCTAATGGGACTAAGTCAAAACCACTGCTCTGCACCTCTGCTCAAAAACAACACATTCGAAACGCTGAGCCTCGTTCTGCCCTCCTCATCAGTAGAACTGAGTGCGGGGTGAAGGCTGGGCTCCTCAGCTCCCGAGCGCCACGGGGTTGAGAAGAGGCCTTCGAAGACGTCCCTAGCTTTAATCCTGGATGATCTCTCCTTTCAGGAAGAGATGCTTTTGCAAACTCAAATCCCAATATCTATTGGTATGATACCAGGCTATTCACAAAAAAAAGAGCAAACAATTTTATACAACTACCTCTCCAAATTAGACACTCACTAATAGGGTATAAATATTCTCAAAGAACATAAACGTTAAAAGCTGAAGCTTATTCCAGGAATGTAAAGGATGAATTTCACATTTTCAGTTTAATTCCTGATAGCATCCCTTTTTCCTGCAATAATTATTGGCAATACATGTCGCAAGTCCTACACGTCTACCATCAGAGGCATATGATGTTTAAACAACCGTGACTTGCATGACTTCCATTTATGAAACCACTGCCACTTCCTGCAAAGACGACAACTGCCACTTCTACAGCTCTTCCCTAGCATTCACTTGCACGAAACCATTTCCTTTACCCTGAAAGCAGCTAGAAACGAGCCCAGCGAGCCTCAGAGAGAGAGGAGTTGAGGTACTGGCTCTCTGAAAAAGATTTGGGGGCTTTGCTTCTTATTGCTAATACGGCATTCTAATATTTTATAAAATTACCTTTAGGCATGGCAGAAACAAAACGTTTTCTCCACCAAGGTCTGTTCCTGTCTGATTTCTCATCATCGCTATCTTTGCGTTCTTCAGTCTGTAGGAAAAGTTTGATGCTTTATTTGGAGTTGGGCAGCAGGACAAATAACTATGAAAAGGATTTAATTTAGTCTGTGAAATACAAATACCACTTAGGTTTGTCTTAAAAGCAAAACTGTTCTTATTGCTGTAGAGGAAACTTCTGAAACACGCAGGTGTACCCTTCAAGCACCAGACAATGATCTGCCTGAGGGGAGGCACCATCCCATCACTGTCAGTCAACTGAGAGCTTGATGTAGAGCCCAGCACAGAGTGGGCACTTAATACATTCTTACAGAGTCGACACAACGCAAGTAACGTCTAGAGGGGTAGTAGAGATGGTGGCAGTAGCACTGATAATAAAACCAAGCCTAGACTATGTGCCAAACACTGAGTGTAAGGATATATATTATCTCATTTAAACCTCACAGCAGCCTTAGGAGAGAAATACTATTATGAAGCCCTTCTTATAGATGAGAGGTTATCACTCATCCTCCCCAAAGTTACACAGTCTGCATGTGGCACAGGTGGGACTCAAACCTAGATCTGACCAACTTCAACGTTCAAGTTTTGATCACCAATTATGCCGAGTTATCATCAGGACCACATGTCAAAGGACAGGAACTATAATTCCTTGACTAGCCCATCATGTGACCTTAGACAAATCATTTAATTTCTGTTTCTACAAAACTGGAAGTAAAAATATCTTCTCTAAGAGCATTCACGTAGAAGGGGCTCCCAGAGACCAAATCAGGGACAAAAATAAATGACAGTAACAAACTCACTGATTAAAATAGAAAACCATGGGCCCATAGATATAATTAATAAGTGAGTAAGTAAGAAGTCTGATGAAGAACAGGATCTTTATGTATTTTCAAAGTACCCCCTCCCCCACAAAATACTCATTAATTAAAGTAGTGACTTCACAGCAGGGGAGCTGGCAGATGGCACCTTCATCAAATGACACAAACGACCAGCAGAGGCAGGGGAAGGGGCACACTGTCCCATCCGTGGTACTCCTGCCGAGGACGACTACGCTGAAGCTGGTCATGAGAAAACATCAAACCAACCCAAATTCTAGAAACGGGCCTGTAAATTTTAAGTGTGTGAAGATCATGAAGTCAAGGACAAGCTAGAAAATGCTCTAGACTGAGACGAAATGAACGACAACTAAACACAAGAGGGGATTCTGAATGGGACCCTTTAGAGGGTGTCACCGGAACCACCAGGGACACATGCACGAACGGGCTGTGCGTATCAGATGGAGTAACGTGCCGGTTTTTGGTTCCTGATGCTGACGGCTGCACGCGCGCAGGAGAAGGCTCCGCGCAGGAGGCTCGCACTGAGCAGTCATGGGTGGGCAGCAGGGCAGCGGCAGGCTGGCCGCATACTCTCCATGGTTGGGGGAGGGGTGTTCTCTACTTCCGACTCCTTTGTAATTGTTTCAAAATAAAAAAATACCTCATTGGAAAAAAAATAGTAATAGCTAATCATCTCAGAAGAAATCTGTGAGGTTTAAATGAAATTAAATATAAAATTACTCGATGAAAGTGTTACAAAAATGCAAGCTCTATTACTACAAAACCGAAGTACTATATATAGTACTTCTTTCTAATGGATTATATGGTTGTGAATAGACTAGACTGACAGATCATCTTTAATTGTGACTACAGTCCATCCTTAATCCCAGATGGATATAATCCATGTTAATTTCAGATATCGAGAGCATCAGGCAGACAGAACGTTAAAGCCGACCACAAATTCTTCAATGTGGCCTGTGTCCCATACCTCTCCTCTTGAGGAGTCCTTACTCGGGGATGAAGATGACGAATGAGGTGCAGCCACCAAAGAAGTAGCACCGATGGCTGCGGTGGGAGGGAGCTCTCGCTCTTCATTCCCGGGGCGTCGGTTCCAGCTGGGGTCACTCATGGGTCTCCGCACAGAAGACACTATATCAGAGCTCCTGCTGCGAACTAATCTCTCAGGGTAAGAATGCCTTTGCCTGAATGCCTCCATTTCAGCTGGTGTTAAGACATGGGAACCAAAGTTTGGCAGCCTGGCCTCATTTCCTCCCACAGCGCCTTCCAGGATCGGGGGGTCTGGTGGTGGGTGTGATGGCCTGGCATAGTGAACCTTGGGCCTTACCACAGCAGAAGCCCCTGGAACATAGGGAAAAAAGTTCGCAATTGAGACACAACTGATCCAACCAAGACATTAACAACGGGTTTTGGCTGCGTGCCTTTGCCCGTCATAAGACAAGAGTCAAAAAGCTCACTTGATGCCCCGGCCGGGGTGGCTCAGTTGGTTGAGTGCCATCCTGCCAACCAAAAGATTGCAAGTTTGATTCCCGGTCAGGGCGTACGCCTAGATTGCAGGTCTGGGCCCAGCCGGTTGGGGCAAGTACGAAGGGCAACCGACTGATGTTTCTCTCTCACATCCATGTTTCTCCCCCTCTCTTTCTTCCTCCCTTCCCCTCACTTTAAAAAAAAATACGTATTTTTTTTTAAAAAGCTCACTTGATGATCATTCCACTATATATACAAATATTGAATCATTTTGTTGTACACCTGAAACTAATATAATGCTGTGTGTCAATTATATTTCAATTCTTTTTAAAAAGAGTTCATTTGACTAGTTTACCTTCATGTGAAGACAGTGGATCGAACATAGCGAGCAGAGACTCCGACTGAGAAGGGGGGGAGGTCAGCTGGTGGGCGCCTAAAACAAACAGTGAGACCGAGTCAGAACTCATGACTAGAGAGCATTTCAACACTGTGAAAATGGTTCTGACCTTTTTCCAGTTTTCAAACTGCTTTAATCAATTAGAACTGGAGGGGCATAGCAGGAAAAAAGAATCTAATAAAGATCAAATTTTTATTACTCCAAATTCATATTGTGTTTTGCTACATACATGGATTTTAATTACACTTAAGTAGTCTATCATCTGTGTGCCTGTTACTTCTGACAGCCACTCTGGATCACAGTTAATGCAAAGATCACGGAGCCAGAAGATGTAAATCATCAAAATCTTCAGAACGTCAAGCTTCCCTGAGTCTCACCTTCTGCCTATAAAAATAGGGGCAACACTACCTACGGAAGGAGTATAAACAAAACATTGTGAAACTTAGAAATTCTAATACTGCTCTCAGCAAATGACAACTTATTTAAAAACTCATGTTAAGCCCAGCTGGTGTAGCTCAGTGGATTGAGTGCGGGCTGGGAACCGAAGAGTCCCGGTTCGATTCCCAGTCAGGGCACATGCCTGGGTTGCAGGCCAGGTCCCTGGTGAGGGCCATGTGAGAGGCAACCATACATTGCTTTCTCCCTCTCTTTCTCCCTCCCTTATCCTCTAAAAAAAATAATAAATAATCTTAAAAAAAAAAAGCCGCATGTTAAAATGAACACATTACACCATGAAACAAATTCAAACTTCTAAAGTGCACTATTTTAAGCTACAGAGTAAAAGACACTCCTCTAAGCATGTCTAAACAATCAAAATCAGAAATAGGTAAGTGCACAGAGGCTAACACTTTCAAATGCATAAAATCTGTTACTCTACAGACTTTCTGAATCTGAGTTTTGATAATGAATTACAGTGTTGTGTGCCTTTTGATTTTTCCTTTTGTCCTCTATCCTATATTTATCTCCCTTTTTAAAAATTAGAAAGATAGTATATCTTAAGAAAGATATCTTAGAACATGAGTCCTCAAAATTTTTATCTTAGAACACCTTTACGTTCTTTAAAATTACTAATTATATGTATTGATATTTAACTAGAAATTAAAACTGAAGAGATACTTACATATGTATCCATTAAAATATACATATTAAATGGTAACCCAAATACTCCTTTATAGTGAAAAATAATTATATTTTCCAAAATAAAAAAGAAGAGCGACATTGTTTTACAGTTTTATAAACTGCTATATGGTTAGAAAGAACACAGCTGGATTCTCACATCTGTTCGTTTTGAATAGGTTCAATATGACATTTTGGTTAAAGACTGTAAAGAAAAACTGGCCTCACAAGTGCAGTTGGAAAGGGGATGATATTTTAATAGCCTTTTCAGTAATTGTGGATATTCTTCTTTGATACTGTATCAAATCTTGACAAGTAGGTTTTTGAAGGTTAGGTAGAATGTGAAATCCGAAACCTAGTCAGTGAACTTTCTGTACTCTGTTACATTAAAATTAGTTGGGCTGTCTTGCATTTTAAATGGATCTTTTACCCATGCGAGATCTATAACATCATGTACTGATCATCTGGAAAATACTGGTTCAATTAGGTACTCTAATCATCTAAATGTTGACACATTTCAACATATGAATTTGAAAAATTACATTCTTATTATCACTGCCAATCTCACCAGGAAAGTCTTTAAGTAGCGGGAAACAGTGATGCTTACAGAAGTGGACCCAAGTTTTCCAAAATTCTACCTTTTATCTGAAAGCTGGAATGTTATCATTGACAACAAATTCTGCTCTGTCAGGAAGTGACAGGCACATTCTGTTCATTTTCAAGAAATGTTTGACAAATACCCAAGTGTGAATAAAGACGGTTTGTCTGTTGGTCATTTTTTCAAGTGAAAATGGTGTTTCATGAAAAACAAACAAGAAAACAACAGGTAGTTAAGCTCACAACTCAAGCACTCTGAAATGCTTTCCCATCAGAGGTCCCTCCTATCTCTTCACGTAGAATGTTAGAAAGATGTGCACTCAAGGGTTGAGACGTAGTTAAATAGCCTTTACTGCTTCACCACAGACACTTTTCCCTTTACCTTAATGGTGAGAAACAGTTTGGGCCGCTGCCCTGCTTCCTGCTGAAGGCCCCGGCAAGCTTACCCCCCTCAGCGGGTGTACCCTCAGTGCAGACGTCAGTACAGGGGAAAGGACAGCAGCCTTTTATTGCTATGAAAATAGTCTGCTCTCCGACCCCAAAGAGGTCGTAAGGACCCTCAGTAGTCCATGAAGAGTACAGTTTGAAAGTTGCAAGTTTAGGACAGTGGCTCTCAGCTGGGGCGACTTTGCCCCCCAAGAAATCACGTGGCAGTGTCTGGGAACATTTCTGGTTGTCACGACTGCAGGGGAGGGAGGTGGGGGGCATGCTCCTGGTAGAGGTCAGCCCCCACCACAACAAAAAATTACCCGATGCCAATGTCAGTAGTACTAACAATGGTTTAGAAAACTTGGTTTAGAACAAACAAAAGTGTAAAAAGGTATTTCTCTATTCTTTAAAGCATTTAAAAAATAACTGCATAAATTCTAATAAATGGTTATATCAAAATTCATTTAGACATTCTATTTTTCAATGATTAGGCTATTTCTAAATTTTGCAAATATTAATGTTATGAAGAGCATCTTTCTGCATAAGACTTCCTTATGACTGATTTTCGGACTAACTATATGCATTGCCAAATTATGTCCCAAAGGGCTGTAAGAATGGATATTATCACCAGGAATGGTAAGTCTGCCAGTTTCACCATGAATGCGATTGTCTTAAAGAGCCACTCTCATTTCCCCATCTTACCGTGAGTTACTTCATCCATGTCTGGACTAGTGACAGAATCTTTACCCCCAAAGTCAGAGCTGCACTCAGATCTCAGGTCTTCAATCTTATTGGGAATATCCTCAGAGGTTGCACTTATGCCTTAAAAAAAGAAAGCAAAAATAAACAGCAAGAACAAAATAACCACACAAAAAGTATGAGTTTTGGAGAAATGTAAATATTCTCAATTTTTTGTGACCCAGTTCGGTACACGTGAGTCATTCAGTATTATATCTTTTATTGTACTATTGCTTAAATACATTTCCCTTGATTTGTACAACATGACCAGAACTACCATGTGATATCTAAATACAGTAGGCCAAGGCTACCAAGAATAGACAGAGTTATAGAGGGAACACGTACAGACCATTTGCCAATTACTTCAACATGCTCTATAAAAGCCACACATTAAATGCTCACAGATTTATGGTCCCAAAGAAATAATTTCGTTTCCTGGAACTTTCTCAGCTCTTAAATAAAACATCTCTCTTTGTGATCAACTTTACACATGGGAAGGTGGGAACACACCTTGAAATCCTTATTCCTTAAAACAAGACAGACATACCCGACACAACACTGAGGCCTGGTGTGCTGGGGCGGGAACTGACCTCCCTGACATCCGTATCATCAGATGTGCTACCCAGTCCAGAACAGCTCTCCAGTTCCTGCAGACGCTCCTCCTGCTTTAGATCTGGGGCCTCTAGACAGAAGACGCGAGGTGTCACATTAGTGATTCTGTTAGCATGCCAGTCTCAGCTTGTGACCCAGATGGTGAAAGCTACCAGGGCATGAACGAAATCAGTGTAAATAGATTTCTAAGTCCAGGACAGTTAGCAAAGTTAGTTGGGTCAAGTGTTAAAAAAGTCCAGGTGGTGATTTTCATCCTAATCGAGGCCAGTTCGTTGTGCAAAGAGGAAAACTCATTCCCGGTGACCCTTGGATGTGCTCTTGGTTAGCAATTAAACTGAACAAAAGAATATGAAATAACTTAGCATTAAACCAACCACTTTCTAAAAAACAACTTCTACGGATGCTCAAAAGATAGTGAGGTAATCCTGCTGTCTCCTACGTAAAGGTCAGCACGTCTGAATGTGTTAACATTATACAACACAGATCGGGATCACTTAATTGTTCTTGTGCCAAGTACATCAGAGAGAACATAATTCAGACACACAGCTATTTTTATTTGCATTCTGGTAGTTGACATTTAGTTGAAGGCAAAGATTTACCTTCATAATCAGAAAAAATAGAAATGCAATACATAAGAAAAAAGACAGTACAAAATACTTTATATACATTTACAATAACCCTGCACAAATAATTCTCAGTGCTCCAGAGTCTCAATTTCAGTGCATTTCAAAAATACATTAGGTACCTTTTAAAGGGTCAAGTTCTACCCTGGGATAAATCTCAGGGTTCCTGTTTTGTGATGAGTGAGTGGGAAACACTGGACTCGATGTCCCACACAGAACCCCAGTGAGTTACTAACAGCTGCTCCCAGAATAACTAAACACACAGTCAGAAGGCACCTGCCACCTTAGCCTATGCCATCCAACACATCATTTTTTCTTGATGAACAGAAAATACCCTAATTTCCCATTTGAAATTCTTAGCAGTAAGACTGCCTCACACTTGTCAAATGTATGCCTGACAAAATGTCCATCATACAGAAATTGGAATACCTTACATTTAAAACTTCTGTGCAAATCAAAGTGCAAATAGTGGCAGCATACTAACCTGAGTCACTTGGCAAAACCTCTACACTCCAAGCTTCGCTTGTTGTCTCTGATATGGTAGAACCAGTGCAGTGGTCAAGAAGTACTGACCCTGAACCTGGCAGGCACAGTAAACTGCCTAACATGTTCTCTGCCGCTGCACCTGTATAACCAGCGGGGAGCAAAAGGTTAACAAAGGTCCTGAATGGGAAGAGCAGTGATAATGGAAAAAGCCAAACACTAAGCTAACAAAATCTCTCTACTCTAGCCACAAGAAATAAGCCAAGGTAAGAGTAATTTCAATCAAATAACACCACTAAAAACTCCAATTTCCCATTTTGGTCACAATGACACAGCTCTGTTTCATCCATTGCCTCCTGTTCACCGTGGACTCTCCAGAGAGAAAACACATTGTCAGGTCAGGTCATTTCAACTAGCTTTCAACTTGGTCTTTCAGTAAATTTTATGTGTGTGTGCCTAATAGCTCTCTAAAATTTATAGCTCTACAAGGATTAAAAGCAGTCAGAGACATTTAACCACATGAAGTTATACTGGCCGAAAATGTTTTCTTCTGGCACATTAGCCACATACTCAGTCAATAAAATATCTTTGCAGGAAAGTGCACGTTGCCCCTGTAGCACTCGGTCAACTGCAAATATAGCTGACTGCTCAAACAGAGCTGACTGCCAGCAAAAATGCTAAACACTTTAGTATCTGGAACAAAATAATGTAAAAATCAATTAAGAAATCTATTTACACTACCCCAAAATGCAAACAAAAACGATTTGGTGTTATTTTACACCTGTGTTAAACATACTGAAGTTCAGAATGTTCTACTACTTCTGATTAAACCTATTAAAAGAACAATTCTACTTCAGTGCATGAAAAAACTTTTGGCCCTGGCTAGTGTGGGCTTGGTTGGAGCGCCTTCCCATAACCAAAGGATTGTGGGTTCAATTCCCAGTCAGGGCACATTCCTAGGTTGAGGGTTTGATCCCCAGTCCAGGAGTGTATAAGAAGGCAATCAACTGATGCTTCCTTCTTTCATCAATGCTTCTTTCTCTCCCTTCCTTTCTCTCTAAAAGGGGGAAAAAAAAAAATGTCCTCGGGTGAGAATTAAAAAAAAAAAAAGAAAAACAGAAAAAACTCTTAGAAAAAGGTTACTGGTAAAAGTGACCTTTAAAGATATGTCATAACATAATTAAAAATAAAATAATGTCTAGCCCTGGCTGGTGTGGCTCACTGGACTGAGTACCGGTCTGCAAACCAAAGGTTGCTAGTTCGATTCCCAGTCAGGGCACATGGCTGTATTGCATGCCAGGTCCCCAGTTGGGGGCATGCAAGAGGCAACTTATCAATGTATCTCTCACACATCAATGTTTCTTTCCCTCTCTTTCTCCCTCCCTTTCCCTCTCTCTAAAAGTAAAGAAATAAAAAATATGAAGCCCTGGCTGGTGTAGCTCAGTGGATTGAGTGCGGGCTGGGAACCAAGCAGTCCTGGTTCAATTCCCAGTCAGGGCACATGCCTGGGTTGCGGGTCAGGTCCCCATTGAGGGCCATGTGAGAGGCAACCATACATTGCTGTTTCTCTCCCTCTCTTTCTCCCTCCCTTCCCCTCCCTCTAAAAATAAATAAAAAATAAATCTTTAAAAAAAAAATAAAAAAGAAATAAAAAATATGAAAAAATAAAATAATGTCTGGAACCTGCCTAAACATAATGGAGGAAGGAGAGGAAGGGTACTGGACGGGAGAAGACAGAAAACAAACTGGCCACATGTATGTGTAACTGTTGAAGCTGAGTGATGGCTACACAGAGTTCATTATACTATTCCCTCTTATACTTCTTTAAAATGTTCCATAATTTGTAAAGAAAATGAAGGTAGTTATGAGACCATATGAATCTTTTAGAACTCACAGAACAGTATCTTAAGAAGAGTGAATTTTAATGTTCATAATTATACATCAATACACTTGATATGAAAAAAGAAAAAGAAAAACTGGTTACTTTTTGGAACCGAATTAATCCTTCCAGAAGTAAATTCAATTTTTAGAGACTCTCAATATCATATTATTTCAAAAGATTTTATAGCTATAATCTGTCAGAATTTTCATTTTAAGGTAAGGTACAATATTTAGTATCCAAAAAACATCCTAATCACAGATTAAGAACATATACTATGCCCTACAAACAAGACCTGATGAGAAGCTAGTTCAAAAGATTGGTTTTTCTTTTTAGGGGAGGTGGGGTGTGGAGTTAAATGTAGTCGGGGAAAACGTACCTGTATTTACAGGAAGTAAAGAAAAAATACACAAATGCCTTGTCACGGCAGTCACCTCCGTTTCCCAGGCTGTGCTGCCACACCCGCGTCTGGAAGAGCACTGACGTCCCCTCCCCTGAAGGGCAGTGGACGTGAACCACTCAACAGCAGTTTTCCAAAGACGTTAAACAGCAGTTACCTGCAATCTCTTGCAAGCGATCTTCATCAATGTTAGGGTCAAAATCACTTCCCAAGACATCCGTACTCCAGGTCTCACTCACTGTTTCGGATATATCCCTATCATCTGTCAGTCCCATCATGTCACGAATTTCAAACTTCCTCAGCTTATCATCGAGGTTATCTTGTGTTGTGGCTATCAAAAACAAAATTAAGCACTTAAAAAAATGGTAACACAGCTATGATTTCTTAGTAAGATATGAGGAACTTTACGTCTTTGAACTTCATTTTACATATTTTATAATTAACACTGAGCACATAGTACCAAAACACTAAATTATTCCCTCATGGACGCAGTCTCTTGCTCTCTGAACTCAGCTCAGTATATGGACTCCCCCTTCTGGCAGAATAACAGGGGCCATTGATGCAATTAATTGTTTCCCTCTATCCACAACCTCTGCAGTGTGACTTTGATCAAGAATTGGGGTATATTCCCCTTCTTTGATTTTGCACAGGTCTTGTTACTTGCTTTGGCCAAAAGGGTGAGGAGGAAGTATGCCTGTTGCCAGGCTAGACATCAAGAGACATTATAAATTTCTGCACGCTCTCTCTCTCACCCTTGCTCCTCTCAAGAGAACAAGCTTAAGCTAGCCAGCTGGAGGGTAAGGGACTACAGTGGAGCAAAGCAAAGGTCATTCTAGACCAGCCAGCTCCCCATGGACCAACTGACCGCCAGCTAAGATTAGCAGAGCTCCCTACTTAACCACTGTTGACCGTAGGTGTATGAGTGAGCCCAGTCCAAACCAGAGAACCACCCACCTGACCTGACCCACAGACTTGAGAGCAAAAATAAATGTTTACTGTTTTAAGTCACTAAGTTTTGAGGTGGTTTGTTACATAACACTATAGCAATAATTAAAAGATAAAACTATACAAAAAAAAAGTATTTTTTGCCCTGGCTGGTGTGGCTCAGTGGATTGAGCTCAGGTTGGGAACCAGAGGGTCGCCGGTTCAATTCCTAGTTGGGGCACATGCCTGGGTTGCGGGCCAGGTCCCCAGTGAGGGCTGTGTGAGAGGCAACCATACATTGCTATTTCTCTCCCTGTCTCCCTCCCTTCCCCCTCTCTAAAAATAAAATAAAATCTTAAAAAAAAGATTGAGCCCTTTAAAAAAAGTGGATTGAGCCCTGGCTGGTGTGGCTCAGTGGACTGAGCGTTGGCCTACAAACTGAAAGTCGGCGGTTCAATTCCCAGTCAGGGCACATGCCTGGGTTGCAGGACAGGTCCCCAGTTGGGGGGCATGCGAGAGGCAACCAATCAATGTTATCTCTCCCACATTGATATTTTTCTTTTTCCCTCCCTTTCCCTCTCTCTAAAAATAAATAAATGAAATCTTCAAATGAAATCTGTATTTAATGATGCCATGGCATTTTCAAACAGAATTCTGTCCTCTGCTGAGACATAATTTAAAAATAGTAATTTTTTAAACGACTTGCATACACCCTCCTAATTCTAGGGTTTTCTCTCTTCCCCTGACTACTGAGAAGCAGTCTGCAATGTGCCTCGGTTCATGTCTTAATCGAGTGTTCACAAACTGTAGACCGCCAACCACCCACAGCAACATGACCTCGAGGGCTTGTTAAGGAAATGACACCCTTTCAACTTGTCTTGAGCTATTATTATTTTGGTTTTCTCTGTTATTTATAGATAGTTTCATCCTAATTGATACAATGACAAATTGATCAAGTAAAATATACCATTACTTTTATTCAATATACACATACCCCAACTGGCAATGATCTTTTCCTCTCTAAAATGCACTGAACCAGGATTTCTAAAAATGAGACAGGGAAAATGGCTTTTTCTTTTATTCCCCAACTAATTGTTATGTGCACTAAAGTCTAAGAATCACTGCCTCAAACGCAGTTGAGGGCATGTGCCCTCAACATTCCCTTGAAGGCCACCCAATGATCTTTAAATAAACAAATCCAAAGACCGTAAAGACCCCTTTCAAATTAACCTTCCTAAAGCATAACAAGGACCCAGCTGTTTTCCAATCCTAACCTCCTGCTATTCCTGTGGTTGGTAGTTCCTGCAGAAGGACTGGGTGGTTTCCTGCCTCTGACCTCCTCACACTACTCCTCACCTAGAAGGCCTGATCTCCAGTTTCTGCCAATGCAATGCCAGCCAGGCTTTAAGGCTAGTGTTTTCTTCCAATAAGCTTCTCCCTACACTTCCAACCACTGTGTTACTCACTCAGAACGGCCAAAGCACTCTTATGATACTTTTAATCATTTGTGTACTATTCTCTCTCTCTCTTCTAGGTGCCTTGAGCCCTGAGGTTTTATGTTCGCATCTCTTAAAATTTTAATGTTACAGAATTGAAATACCTTATGTTACAGAATTCAAGCAATTCATTTTAATTATTCTCTGTAATTTAAGTCTAAACAAATCACCTACCAACTAAATACATCTTTAAGAAATGTGCCCTGGCTAGTGTGGCTCAGCGGATTGAGTGTGGACAGGGAACCAGAGGGTGTCGGTTCGATTCCCAGTCAGGGCACATGCCTGGGTTGCAGGCCAGGTCCCCGTGAGGGCCATGTGAGAGGCAACCATACATCGCTGTTTCTCTCGCTCTCTGTCTCCCTCCCTTCCCCTCTCTCTAAAAATAAATAAAATCTTAAAAAAAAAAAAAAGAAATGAAGGAACTATGAATAAGTGCAAGTTTAATAGTCATTATATAATCAACTTAAATTTAATCTTACTGAACACAGCCAACTTACATGGAAACATACTGTTTATCCTGCAACCAGGTAATTTCTCTGCTACTTGCCCAGCTATGTTCCACTTCACCTTACCTTGCTCATGCTCCAGTAGCTGTAGAGCTTCAACTCCATTACTCCCAGAAGGCCCTGCTCCAAGTTCTGATACAGACTCTCCTTCCAGGTCTAGAGAGGACACTGAATTGGAGCGATTTGAAGGACCTGAAAAAATGTTTCCACTGTGAGTGAGCTTAAACAGTCATGAGCCATCATGTAATTTTTCATGCCTTCATAAGGGACTGAAGACTAAATAAAGTGCTTTTAATATTGTGTTTATTTCTTAAAAATATTTATGCTCAATGTGGCTTCCAGGGATTATCCTAATGAACAATTCAAAAACCCATCGCGGGTTGTTTGTATCAGGGCTTCTTATAAGTGGAAAGTGGAAGCAATCTACATGTCTAATCATAGAAGAATGTTTAAATAAATTATGAAAGAAAAGGGCCATTAAAAACCATGTTATTTAAGAATGTTAAATTATCAAGGGAAATGTTACTGTTATATTGTTAACAAAAAAAGTTACAAAACAGCATAAACCTAATCTTGCTATAAATAAATCAAAATGTTAATTGTTATTAACAGAATGGTGAGATTACAGATGATTCAATTTCTTTTTAGCATTTTCTAGAATAAATGTACATTACTTATGTTTTTCAAAATTAGAGGAAAAACGCTTGGCTGGTGCTCACTGGATTGAACACCAGCCTGCAAATGAAAGGTCACTGGTTCAATTCCCAATCAGGGCATGAGCCTGGGTTACAGGCCAGGTCCCCAATAGGGGGTGCGCGTGAGGCAACCATACACATGTTTCTCTCCCTCTCTTTCCCTCTCTAAAAATAAATCAATCAAATCTTTAAAAAAAAAATTAGAGGAAAAGGAAAAGTTACATTTTATGTTTATTTTAATGTTAGTAAATGAACTTTCTCATTAAAAAGTTTGTCCTAGTACACAGAATGATAGTCTCACTTCATAATCTTGCCTTTAAATTTATTTTTTATTCCTATTTCCAGCATATCATTCTGCTTCATAAAAGGTGTGTGTGAATATACAGAACATTAAAAGTGCACACAACATCCTGAAATACTAGTGAGTCCATTTTTCCCATTTAGACATGCACTACATCCCTCTAAAGGAGCTCTATAAGCTTAGACATACATCAACGTTAGAGAAATAAAAGCTGGTATTATTCAAGTCTCAGTGAAGACCTGTATCTTCTCCATTTTAAATGACCACAGGTCTCCTGAAATCTTTAAATTTTTTTTCTTGCAACTTTAATTTTATTCAACAAACAATCTTTCAGCCAACTGTTCAAGATCATTAGAGGAAAACTTCATTACTCTCCTCAGTCAGGGGCACAGATGGTATAATTGTAATTTATAAGGCTCCTTTAAAGAACACAAAACAAAATATTACTTCAATCACACAACTCCTTGAATGAAGTAACCCTTCACCTTCAGATATTCCTTCCAGATTATCACTGCAGAGGGAAAAGCGCAAGGTTTTATCAGGTTTACCGTGGAGTTTGTTTTCATCAACAGGGACATCTCCTTGTCCTCCATCCGAAAGTTGCATGTTTAGGACCTAAAAAATAAAATGACACTGGTCTATCACAACTGAAAGAAAACAAACTACAGCAAATGCAGATTTAAATTTTCTAAATTTTAAATTATCATTTTAAACTAAAAACCAATCTACAAGGTTCAGCTCAAGCTTTTAAGTACCCTGAGAATAAAAGCGTATCGGAAGAACCGAACCTATGCCCTTCCATCGCCCCCCCGGGGTCAGAGCTCGAACAGGCAACTGGACATCGAAGGAGCAGTGGTCAGGATTTAAGACCCAGAAGTTTCTGGGGCAGCGGGCCAGTCCTTCTGGTTCTGCCATGTGTCAGCTCTATGATCTTGGATAACTTATTTAAATTCCCTAAACCTCAGTTTCTTCATCTCTAAAATGGTGATAACAGTGTGTAGGCTATGGAGTTGTTGAGGATTAAATAAAAAGATGCATGTAAAGCATGTGGCATAGTTAAATGTCATTAAATTCACAGTACAGTTTTTCAGAAGTTAATAAACTAAGTTAGCAGGAAAAAAACATATAAACAAATTATCCTGTAATCTCCAGAACTGAATCAGTCTAGTTTGAACCTCCACTTGATCACCATATACACATGGCCACAGAAGTCCACACCAGAAGCTGATGTACCTTCAAGCCACCTCTAGCTTAGGGCTGAAAGCCTTTTTATTAATGCTTCCTATTTGTCAGATGATTCCAAATAACAAAATTACTTCACACTCCCCATAAGCCTCATAACTCAGCTTTGTGTGTATCTCCAACTTAATGAAGAACTGAATGCTTCTTTGGAAAACTGTGTTTTAAGCACATCTGGAACTTGAACTCACAGTCGTTGGGTTCCTAGGCTGTTGCTGGAAAATGAGAAGAGTATCCTTACTTAAAAAGAAAAAAAACAAAACAAAAACTAACACCAAAAAAACCTGTAGCTGCTGTGTACACCTTGCACTTAAATGAGTAGATTAAAGGTTTTTTAAACTGGCTCTAAATATTTACTTATGTAATAGTATTAAAGACGATTTTTTTCTACTTGCATAAAATTAAATGCAGACATAAAAATTTTACATTCTGTATTTTTAGGATAACTCAGACCTTCAAACTCATAGTAAGTGATGTGCAATGAATGTTCAGGCAAAACCTATCCAAAGGCCTAGACAGTGGTATGAATTAATGAAAACAAAGGCATCAGACCACTGTGCAGACACTTCCCTGCACAGGGACACAGACTGCCACCTTCAAGGCTGCCACTGAGGTGGGGTTTGGGGACAGTTAACAGGTGAGGTAAATGCCACAGAGCCCTCTGACTGCCACATCCAGCTGTTTTTTTCCCGTCATTAAGCATCCCCCTCATTGTTATAAGTTTTTTATTACATTCCAAAGTTCCTAAGAAGTTGATTCTGACAGCTATTTCCACCTCATTCATTTTTTTCTGTGGCTGCAGAGGGACAGAGTTTGGGAGTTTGACAGACCTCTTTCCTATCAGTGATGCCACAGTTCCAAACACAGCCAACCACCAGCATCACCTTATCAACCACTGTAACCGGTCCCTAATTCTCAAGCCTGGACTAGGTTTTCTTGAATAGTAAGCAGTCACTGCTAAATGTTAAGCTGCTGCTTCTTTTTCAGGAGGTCACAATGTATGAGGAGTGGCTCCTACCTTTAGAGAGTGAAGATTTTTTCTTTCCTTTTGCCCCCGTCCCAAACTATTGTTTACAAGTATTTTAAATCCAATTCTCATACCCCTGATCCCATTTCTTCAAAATATTTTTTTAGTTTTCTTTTCGCAGCTATTGCTTCCATTTCTTCCTAACAGGCCAAAGAAAAGAAAGTATCTCTAAAGAATGTTTGGCTCTTTAAAAGCAGATATACCACTGGTATATCATTAAAAAGAAAAGTAACAGAAAACACTTCCTACAAGCCACTGGAAAAGTGTCTTCAACTTCCATACCACGATTTCCTGGCTTCCTGCCTCTTCTACTATGAGGAAAATTCCTTGTGGTATGGCCCTGGTCACCGACTATGGGGCCACAGATGCACTAATATGAAGGGCCTCCAGAACTGTTCACAGACAGTTTAGCATTTGCTGGTGTGTCCATGGTAGGCCCACTGAAGATACTGAAAAATATTCACTTAACGCATACTGATTTATAGAAGCAAGTGACCATTAATGGGAATAGAATCTCAATTTCTTAACATCGGTGGCTGTGAGTTAAATGTAACAATACATTCATACCTCATTTTCTGACATCATCCCTGGAGTCAGCTGGGGACCTGTCCCTAAGGAAATGACCAACACTTCTTCTGGCTGCACTTCCTGGATGGTTTCTTGAGATGATCCTTCATGGTCCATATGTAAGTCCATTAGCACATTGGTACGGCTTCTGCTTCGAGTTGCTAATAAAATAATTTAAATAAGAAATTTAGAGAAAGAGATAAAATGAAGAAAATGGCACACTAAATACAAAAATATATTTTCTATTAATGTAGAACATTTGCGCATGCACAAAAAAAAGTGGTGAGAATATGAATGAGAAAGAAAAGGAAAAAACCTGCACCTTCCCAGTTACTCTACTGATGACTAACACAGATTCTCCTGCAAAACGGACAATAAGAAATAACGACCCATGTTCACCTGACAGGGAGTGACATACAGATGACCACACCTGCAGAACAGCAAACACATCCCAATCAATTTAAGACTTGGGATGACAGGAAAAGCATTACCCTATTTCTTATCTGTTCAAGACACCTTCCACTATTTCTCCTACAAAACTGTTTAACTGTCACCAGCCTCCCATATGAATAACTCATACGCACCAGAAAAGTTAATATAGAAATCTGATAGCCATATAAAATAATATGCATTAATTAGGCAAATGTTGACAAAACCCAAATCAGTTTTTGAAGACACATTGTTTTCCCTGAAATTTATTAACCACTTTCCAAAGATGGAGAAGAGATTTCCCGATGTTTGATTACAAGTTTCCTTTCTGCTTACTGGAAACGTTCTAAATTAATACAGGATATAATTTTGAGGGGATGTTTTTCCCTATGTAATTCTTTCTTTCTAAAATAGTCCATCCTGCCCAGCTGGTGTAGCTCAGTGGATTGAGCGCGGGCTGGGAACCAAAAGGTCCCGGTTCGATTCCCAGTCGGGGCACATGCCTGGGTTGCAGGCCAGGTCCCCAGTGAGGGCCATGTGAGAGGCAACCACACATTGCTGTTTCTCTCCCTCTCTTTCTCCTTCCCTTCCCCTCTCTCTAAAAATAAATAAATAAAACATTAAAAAAATAAATAAATAAAATAAAATAAAATAGTCCATCCTATAGAACTTCTGAAAGATTTGTATACTTGGTAATAATTTCTCTATGAGTTTTAGTCTTCTGTGATTGAGTTTCAATTTTCTTTCAGAAGTCAATAAAATTCAATACAACCAGAATACTAACTAGAAATTCTATTTCAGTGCAAAATAATCAAGAGTACAAGCATAGAGCAAAACATTCTATAGTAACAAGTCTTTCAACTTCACTTTGAGTGAAAAAGACCAATATAAACAACCGTCTTCTCTCCCCGGTGCTGCAGATCTGTTCATTAATCACTCTTACTTTCAAAACTCAGGGCACACACCAACTTGGAAAAGCCAGGTTCGCCTCACTATCTTCTACTGAATTGTGAACTTAAATTCAACTTCATGAACTACATGAATCTTAAGGAACAAACTTTATCATTTATAAAAATGTGAGTAATCAAAATTCATGTGACAATTTACACAAAGCAAAAGCAACATGCACATGGAACACACTTTTATAAACTATTTCTTATGCGAAGTTATGCAAGTAGAGGAGGAACAGCCTATTACCCACCAAACGGGGCTACTAGAGTAATATGAGCAGAGAGATGGGTGGCTGAGGGGTCCCAGGCAGCGATGGCTGCTAACTGTTGTCCTGGGTCGCGAAAGCATTAAACAGAAAGAAAATCAACCCTCTGAATAATGGACACGTTTTTTAAAATATGAAATAAATTCAATGACCAGGTCACATGATTATACAAAATAATACTGGGCAAACATTTGAAGTTTACTTTCCATTATACCCTTATTTAATGATACTTCTGGATGATATGAAATGAAAGAACTAAAGCACAGGTATGAATGGGGACAACAAAATCTCTAATTTACCAAAAATCATTTATTCCTTCATGTTAAAAAAAAGTACAAATAGCCTATAATATTAAAAATCGAGTGTCAAGCTTTACTTTTTTCTGTTTTAATTCTGAAAAATGACATTTTGGGATGATGAAAGCCAAAGACTTGAAAAATACGATGCCATATTCCTGTTGATGGTATTATTCCATACCATGTTAAATACTATGTTAAATGTAAGGTAGGTTAATATTAAGAAACTGACAGTTCTTAACACATCAGCTCATGGAAGTTTAAATGTGAAATTCCATTCTTCAAAATGTGTAAAATACAGTAACTATTCATGTTCACTATCGCTGAGCTCCTCATTATCATTAAAAAACTGGCACTAAACTACTCTGCTCCCTTGGCCTACACTCCTTCCCTGTCTTATTTACTGTGTGTAACTCCTTTTCATCCCTCAAGAGAAAGTGCAAGCTTCCCCGCTCCAGGGTCACCTTCTCTAGGTGTCCTGGTAGTTCTGTATGCTTATCTCCATCAAACACTTAGTGCACCGAAGGGCACTGCTCTCTTCTTGTTCTCCCCAACCAGACCGCCAGCAGCTGACTGAGAGCAAGGACACGCATGTCCTCGGGTCTTTGTGTCTCCGGAGTCTCACACAGTACCCGACCTGCAGGATCGTGACTGTGACACCTACTCTTTCAGCGTGGGTTTTCTGCTAAAATGGATTAAATGAAACAACATTTATAAAGTGCTTACTCCACGTCTGGTACCACAGTCTATGCTCAATTTCTTGTTGCGTATCTATAGATCGCAGATGTTCACTAAGTGAATAAAACTTAAGCCTAACTCATAAATAAATGAATAAATGACTAAATAAAATGGAACTTCTGTTTATTTTATAAAATAACTAGATATCTTAGCTCAGCTGATAAAAGACTAATCATTAATAACAATAATGGAAAAATAGTATCTATGTAGTTTTAACTTTACTGATAGAAACTTCTAATATTATTTTATTATATTATTTAGAACTTTCCAGGAAAGACAGGGCTACATAATTCAAATAATGACTCCTTGTAACAAATGACACTTCCAAATTTTCCAAGAGGAGACACTAAAATACAAAGTATACCACAGGAGGCATGATTTCAATTATTTATGAAAAATATGCCTAGATAAAGGGAAGGCCTACTGCTAAACCTTAATTAATCTAGTGCAATTACAAAAAATTGAATTACTATCAGTATACATGAAGACAGATGTTTCCAAATTATTTAAAACTATATTTCAAAACACTGAGCAATAACAAAGGCTAATAAAGAAATATTAAATTTAAGGTAAAGCCCCAATATGAGAAAGTCTCTTTACCTATAGGCAATCGGTTCTTTTTATTCGCTGGAGTGGTTGCTGGAGACAGCTGAGGAGTACTGTAGGGAGTCATTTCCAAACTGCTGCTCTTCCATGGCTTTGCCTGGGGTAGGTTTGCCAATAAATTGTCGAGAGCCATTCTATCTTCTCTCAGTTGATCTCCAGACATCACACTCTTCATAAAATTCACCTGGCAAAAATAAAAGGACAATAGTTGGTGAAATCATTTTTTCAAATACAATATATATTTCTCACACAATGTATTCATCTATGGCTCTGCCATGTGTAGATAAATGACTTCTGAGAAAATCTCATTAAAGAATAAAGCCATTACCAGAGTAATAAGTTGACTGTAGGTTATATAAACCACAGTTCTGCTCAACCCTTCCAGAAGATTAACAGGGGACATTGGAGGGGTCTCCACTGCCCGGCCCCCAATCACAACATCAAGGAACGCAGCAACACAGCTCTGTTAAAACAGAAGAAGATCAGAGTGAAATACCTCCTCTTTAAAATAAGGAAACACAATTGCTGGTTAAGGTGGACAAGCAGTGCAAAAAGTTTCTCAAAGTTTTTCTTCTTAAAAATTATACTAAACCCACCATTAAAAAAAATTAATCTCTCATGAATTCATACAGAATAATTTCCAAGGTTCTCTGGTACATGAAACAAAAATGATACAGAACAGTGCACACTGCCCTGTCCAGGTAGCTCAGTTGGTTGGAGCACTGTCCCGATACGCCAAGGTTGCAGGTTTGATCCCGTCAGGGCACATACAAGAATCAACCAATGAATATATAAATAAGTGGAAAACCAAATCGATGTTTCCCCTCTCTTTGTTTGTCTCCTTTCCTATCTCTAAAAATCAAGAACAAACAGTTCACACTATCATACCATTTGTGAAAAGGGAGGGATGATTGATTAGGATGAATTTGCTTGTGCATATATAGACCTCTTGGAGCATACACAAAAGACATAATATCAAGAGTCTCTTGGGGAGGAAATAAAGGCTAGAGATCAGAGGTGGAAGGGAAATTTTACTGTATAACTTTTGAATTTTAAAATAGGGTAAATGCTGCCTACTCAAATATGATTAAAATTTTATTTAATTAAACTAACTGGGCAATGCCATACATATTAACTTATGAAATATATTTAAAATTATACAGTATTGCGTATTTGATTTAGTGACAATTTTTAAAAATTAATCTTAAAATAAAATAATCTTAATAGCTCCTTGGTTCTTACTACAGTAGCATCTCTTCGACATTTCTGTAAGTGACAATTAGTAATCTTTAGTGACACCTTCCT
This sequence comes from Micronycteris hirsuta, assembly GCA_004026765.1. Taxonomy (NCBI): domain Eukaryota; kingdom Metazoa; phylum Chordata; class Mammalia; order Chiroptera; family Phyllostomidae; genus Micronycteris; species Micronycteris hirsuta. Next base: position 49,199 of record PVJI01008407.1, read on the forward strand.
TTAAATGCTGCTGACCCAAAGTTCTATGCACTACAGCTATACCAAAGAGTCAACCAAAGAATATTTAATCCTTTACCCATCACCTAAGAACAAGATTTAAGAAAGAGAATAGTCAAATTCGCTAATACTTGGGCAGGATTTTCTACAAACACTATTTCCCATAACATAATATTCATTCTTACTTTGTCAAATTTCCCAAGGCTGCTCTTCGTCCGGGGATCTCCCTCCTCAGAGCCGGTCATGGCTAATTGTTGCAAAAGGCGGCCAACCTGCAACCCAAAGCAGCGGTTGGGAGACACAGGCCACAGACACAACGTCCTCTCTCTCTGAAAACAGTTCCATTCCCTTCTAAAATCTGCCTCATGATTAAGATTCATACCGCCTGATCAACATACAAAACAGGGTCCCAATTGTGTCTCTTTTCAACATCAGGTTTTACTATATTTAGAGTTAAACAGAACACATAGGACATTTTGCTTTAACCTCTCTTTAAACATATTATACCAACATTAGGAAATAAAAATACAACACCTTTCTTTCTGATGTTGCACTTTTCATGGGCTCATAAATTTTAAAATTAATTTGTAAAAGCTGACTCAAACTACTTAAAGTTACTTGTTAAGTACCTTTCCCTATACAGTTCACAAAGTACTCAAGGTAGATTTTCCCCCCTAGATTTAAAAGCACACAACTTTTACAAAGTATATGCTGTTTAGAAAGTAAACATGAATTCAAAGAGCAAACTCCTTATTGCCGAAAGTGAACAGTTAATTCACTCTCTTTAAAGAAACTTTGCAAGCCCTGGCTGGTGTGGCTCAGCGGACTGCGTGCTGGCCTGTGAACCCAAAGGTCGCTGGCTTGATTCCTGGTCAGGGCACATGCCTGGTCCTGGATGTTTCTCTCTCCCTCATTCTCCCTCCCTTCCCCACTGTCTAAAAATAAATAAATAAAATCCTTAAAAACAAAATAAAGACACTTTGCTGAAAGTTAGTATCATATAGTATCATCTATTTAATATCTGGGACAATCCTCCTCCCTTACTACTAATTTTGAAAATATGTGATTCAATCTCTGTTGAAATGACAAAAATAAAAACTACAACTGCATTGTCATAAGAATAAATTAATGTTTTACAGATGATGAAAAAAAATTTTAAAGATTTTATTTATTTATTTTTACAGAGGCGGGAAGGGAGGGAGGGAGAGGAAGCGAAACATCAACGTATGGTTGCCTCTCACGTGTGTCTCCTGCCCTCAACAGGGACCTGGCCCGCAACCCAGGCATGTGCCCTGATCGGGAATCGAATCCTTCAGTTCACAGGCTGGCACTCTATCCACTGAGCCACACCAGCCAGGACAAAAATTTTTAATTTTATTTCAGGGATTTCAATATACTTAATTGATCAACACCCCAATATGATAGAACTGATCATGAAAAAAAGCTTATCTTTTTTTTTTTTTAAAAACTCATCCAAAGATTCTATTCCAATTTAACTCAGTCTCTTCTCCACAGTATTTCTGGGTAATAAGATATGGCTAAAAGATTCCCTTAAGAAATAATAACATGATTTCAGTACCTCAAATAATTACGGGGAAAAGTGCTAGTACAGTCCAAAAATCCTTTCTGAAACTCTTAGGTCTGGAAGAGTTTCATATTTCAAAGTTTGGAGATTTTAGGAAGGTTGGTCAGTACATATATGTAACATGTACAGTAGGGTATCATCCCGTAATCAAACACATCGACATTTTTGCAGCAAAAAATGAATATTTGTTAGCACTGAATGGAATAACGAACAATTATTAACAGCCTCACGTTAGTTAAGACTGGGTTTTGCTACCAAATGAAGTATAAAAGACTCCGTTTTCAATCATTCTGGATTTTGAAATCATGGGAAGTGGGCTTGTGAAAATTCAATCAAGTATACGTTCATGTGTGGGAAGACGCCACTTAAAGACACAAAATGTTTTATGAAGACGATATTTTTAAATCCCAATATGACTGCTTCTGTGTCCTAAGAAGAAGGTATTGCGCCCTGGCCAGGTAGTTCAGCTGGTTAGTGTCGTCCTGATACACCAAGGTTGTGGGTTCAATCTTGGTCAGGGCACAGACCTATGTTGGGGGTCTATCCCTGGTTCAGAAGTGTACGGAGGCAACCAATAGATGTTTCTCTCTCACATTGATGTTTCTCTCTTTCCCTTTCTCAAAACAATGAAAAATGTCCTCAATTAGGATTTAAAAAAAAAAACCAACAAAAGAATGAACCAATGAATGCATAAATAAGTGGAACATGTCAATGTTTCTCTCTTCTCTCTCAAGTCAATAAAAAAAGGAGCAAATATTTAGGACGGTCTAAGAAAAAAGGATGGTAAGAATCTATGCATATTGTCACCGCATTTTCTGTTCCCACCCCCACTGCCAAATCAACTGATTTTAACCTGAATGCCACATTAATAATAATAGCAAAAGCATACCTGCATCAGATTGAATCTTGCCACCTCATTAATAGGAGCATCAGAAATGATTCCGTACTGCTCTGGGTTGACAACTGCGGGACAGATGAAGTAGGCCAGCAGGAGGTCAGTACACATTGCCCTGACCTCCCCGACCTCCAGTCTGTCCACACAGGAGAGGGTTTTGTACATCTGCGACACGATCCACCTCAAACTATGCGGGAAGCAGTATGTGTTCTGTTTGAGATAACCAATAAATTTGTTCACCAGAGCCACTAGTTTGGCCTCATTGGAATCCACCATCTCTTGAACCTTTTGCCTGAATCGATCCGAGCCTTTCTCTCCAAAGAGTTTTTCCTGTTGAGATGGGGAGAATCGCTCAATTAGCTTATTTGGGTCAGTTTCCAGATGATCTTCATCTTCCACAAGCAGCTGCATGATTGGCTCATGTAAAGTAGCTGTGAGGAAAAGTTTGGCAGAAAACAGTCCTTCAGAGAAAAGTTTAAATAAGATGCTGAAGGCACAAGTTCCTCTCCTCAAAAGTCGCCTAGGGTTGTCACTTTCTTTGAGTTCAAATTCAATCAAGTATCTCAAAACCTGAAGGAGGTAGCTTTCATCTTCTTGCATTATGCAGTTGCCATAGAGGGAGGTAAAAACTGTGTAAATAACACTTTGTGTGTTCTCCTGATTAAGTTTCTCTCCAGCAACCAGAGAGGAGGCAATAAGACGAGGATTTTCCCTTAATCGACTCAAGAATTCTCCATAAGCAGTCTCCTGAAATCCCAATTGCTTATATCCATCAACAAACTGTGTATCTTCCAAAATCTTGGCATGTTGGCAACATTCAGCAGGGGAGGCTTCAGCACTAAAAAGTAAGCAAACAAACAAACAAACAAAATAAATAATAACAACATATATACTATACTAAATATGGAATGTGAGTTGATTATAGTTCCAGCAATGAGATCATTCTGAATTGCTAAAATCCTTTAGACCACCAGGTATAAAGACAGAAAGAAAAAAGGACAAACAAGAACAAATTCCTCACATTAAAACAGGTTCCATGAAAAGTAACAAGAAGTAACCGTTATTCTGATTTCTTTCATCAAAGATTAGGCCTACCTCATTTTGAACTTCACTTAAATGGATTCATACAGAGTACGTACTCGTCTGTGTCTGGCTTCTTTTCTCAACACTATACCTAGTACTACTGTTCTTAAAGTTGGAAACTGCTTTTTGGAAAACAGAATGTGAGGTATTAACACAGTGAAAAACAAGGTTTCTAAAACTGAGAAGTAGATATACAATAGCAAAACACAGAAATGTACATATCAAAATGTCAGGAAAAAAGTAGAACACAAGATCATTTACACTAATAAAATGTGTATGTACAAAGATACAAATTTCACTGGTGTGTTATAAAATATTAATGCTTAGGTAATAATTCTCTGCAACAGTGCTTAAGGGATTTAATAAACAAAATAAGCAAAAACTCACCTTAATGTGGATTTAAACCCTCTGAAACCAAGCACTTTGTTGGAAATAGATTCATTTATTTACAGTTAGCAGTTAACACAGAACCAGAGTGGTTTATAAAATGTAAGACCTCATGGCCCTGGCTGGCATAGCTCAGTGGATTGAGTGCAGGCTGCGAACCAAACGGTCGCAGGTTCGATTCCCAGTCAGGGCACATGCCTGGATTGCAGGCCAGGTCCCCAGTGGGGGCCACGTGAGAGGCAACCACACATTGATGTTTCTCTCTCTTTCTCCCTCCCTTCCCCTCTCTAAAAATAAATAAATAAAATCTTTAAAAAAAATTTTTAAAAATAAATAAAACAAAATGTAAGACCTCCAAATCTTCTCTTTACCTGGTTATGATGAGCCGATCCAAGTTGATTCTCTGCTGTTTAGCAATCCACGCTGTACGGTACAACCTCTCAGCTGTCTTAAGCACGTCTGCATTGAGCCTCTGAATGAGCTGCTTCTCAGAGTTCACATATAAGCGTTCCTGCTTGAGGTGATGGGCCAGAGTATGTATATCTAACTTCACCATCTTCAAATGTGGAAAAGGTACAACAGCTGATCGCTAAGGGTGAAAGACAAATTTTAAAATGTCAGGTTACTGAAATTGTTTTCCAAATCAAAAGGGATTGAATACATTAAGAATAAAGCTACATCTAGTAGCATGGTTAACTCTAATTTTAAAGTAATCTATATAATTTTTATTACAGAAGCATTATGGGTTCAGTACAGAAAAACTGGTTAAGTACAGACAAGCAAAAAGAAAAGCTCCTAATAAGGCCGCTGCTCAGAGACAACCACCGCAAAAACCCCGTGTATGTCCTTCAAGGCCGGTGTCTACTTATGAACACTGCTGTTTCCCTGACTGCTCTCTCACACTGCAATCAATCGACATATTCTGTCGACTCCAACTTCAAAACCCATCTCAAATATGACTACTTCTCACCACCTTCATCATTACCTCTCCCCTGGAGCTCTATAACCACCACTTCCTAATTAATCTCCCTGCTTCCTTCCTTCTCTCCACAGCATAGAGCACGGGTGTCAAACTCCTGTTCACCGGGGGGGGGGGGGAGGCACATCAGTCTCACAGTTGCCTTCAAAGGGCCGAATGTAATTTAGGACTGTATAAATGTAACTACTCCTTAACAGTGAAGTGAGAGCTCAGCGCTGCCGCTGGGCAGAAACAAGGTGCTGGGCCTGATAAAACCAGGTGGAGGGCGGGATTTGCCCCTCAGCCTTGTGTTTGCCGCCTGTTATCCTTTCAACCTCAGTCGGATCACGCTGTTCCCCGCCTAGAAATAGCCCAAAGCCTCAGCATTTGCTGGTCCCTCTGCCTCTGTCTGGAAGGCTAGTCCTCCAGATATCTTTGCAAGGTTGCTCCATTCAGGCCTTTCCTTCGTGCAGGTCTCTCTGCTCAAATGTCTATTTAAGGCCTTCTCAGATAACTCTTTCTAAAATAGAAAATATCACTTCCTATTCCTTCTTCTGGCCTTTTTAAAGCACTTCCCCCTATCCAGAACTGTGTTACAGACACCTACTTGCATGCTCAGTGTGCTTAGAGCATGGCTCCCCCACGAAAGGTCAGGGCTGCCAGGGCCAAGGCTCATCGGTTTTATTCACTTACAGCTGTAATTTCAGGGCTGAGGAGTAGGCTTGGTTCACAGCAGGAGTTGAATAAATATTTGACAAAGGAATGAATGATATCATATAATTCTTATTTATCTAGTAGCTAAGTAAACTGATTAAAATAGCACACATATTTTAAAGCATTATTACTTAAGCTATGCCCTTGGACCTAGAATGCCTGCCAGACCACAAATATTTTATATCAACAACAGAAGTGCCCACGGCCCAGATAGCAGAATCCAACGTTGTGTCCAGACAGCAGGCAGTCATTAAACTAGAAAAGTACTTCTCATTAAGAATTAAACATTATGATTCCATATTCAAAAGCTGCTATGAAAATAGAGCTTTAATGTTCTCACCATAACAACACAAGAAAATGATAATTATGCGAGGTGAAGGATGTGTTGAATAAACCTTACTGTGGTAAACATTTTGCAATAAGTATGTGTATCAAATCATCACATTATATGCCTTAAATATATGTTATATTTCAATTACATCTCAATAAAGCTGGGGGAAAAAAGTGGTCCCAGCCAATCAGATTCATAAGTGACCTTAATGGATCTACTTGGAATTGATCAAATACAATTTATAGTGAATTTAGATTCTGAAAGAGAAGGCAACCTAGACCACAGAACTCTCAATGTTTTTAGAGATCCAATGAAAACATGTTCCTATATATAAAATAGATATTTTGGTGCTAAAATTTAAAAAAATTTAAAACACTATGGCACCAGCTGAAAATATATTTAAAGCCAAATTATTTAAAGGATTTAACAACTTTCAAATAAGTTTGGTTTCAGAAATGCTTTAACTTTCTTTTATTTTAATGAACTATTGATGACTAGGAAAATTGCAGGTATGACCATGTAATCCGATTACTATAATTTAATTGCTTTCAAAAAATACTTTTTTGTCCCTTATCAATTCCCTACCAAACCATGCAAAGATGTTATTCCAAATCTCCTACATGGTTAAAGCCCCCAACTGCTTTCCTCTCAAAGATATACGTAGGTCCACCTCCCCAAGATAATTCACTATTAGTCACAAGGACATACGTGTATATTCAAAAAATTAGTGACATGCATACATATACATCTATAATCTTACTAACTCAGTCTACAGAAAACAGAGTAGAGTTCCGTGCGGGACCTGTAAGATCCTGTAGGGGGCTCTAAGTTCACAGACTAAGAACAGAATCGTTGAACAAATGATTATAATTATGACAAGTATTATATAGTTCATGAAAACAGTCCTGAAATGGGCCCTTAAAGATCGGTATGCTTCATTAATTAGTTCTGTTACCTTGGGTACATAATGCAAATTCTCTGAACCTCAAATTTTTTTCATCCAGAAAATGTGGGCACGATCTCTGCATTAATTGTGTGCCTGGCACAAGTGACATATTAAGTACACAAAAAGAAGATAAAAACGAGTGCGTGCCCTCCAGGACTTTTTAATCTAGCAGAATGAGGCAGACATGCAAGCAAAGGGCTGCCCCAAAATGTTATGAGTATTACGTTACTACCTATAAGACTACAATGCAGAGCAGGGACAGGAGAGAAGGAACGACTGAGGAGCTGGATACCTGCACTGAGTCTTGAAAGACAAGTGTCTGCCAGACATAGAGAGGACAGTAGACGGGGGGAGAATTCTAGATAGAGGAAGCACACCAGCAAAGGCACAGAGGTATGTAACAAAGAACATACTGGGAGAACTATGCTAGTGTGGGGGCACACGTGTTTGTGTGTGTTAAGAGTGAGGTGGGGGGAGGAAGTGTATAATGGGAGATAAGGCTACAGAGACAGAAGGTACAAAGAAGCCAAAGTTAAGAAACTTGGACTGTAGGTGATGGGGAAAGTTTTAAAGGGAATTAACTTGATTAAATTTGTATTTCAGAACACAAACTCTGGCAGTAAGGAAAAGGACGAGGAGGTGAGGATGGGACTGTGGAGCTGGAAGAGAGGAGGAGAGACTAAGAAATTGCTGACAGGCAGGGTGTGTTGCAGTAGCGATGCAAAGAACAGGACAAATCTGGGAGATGTTAGGAGGCAGAAATGAGACTTGGTAACACCTACACATGGGGAAGGTGAGTAGAAGTTTCCAACTTGGGGGACAACAGTGGGTGTGGTGTTCTTCATGACAGTTGGGCACTACATGAGAAAACACTGCCCAGGTTGGTGTAGCTCAGTGGATTGAGCGCAGGCTGGGAACCAAAGGGTCCGGGTTCAATTCCCAGTCAGGGCACATGCCTGGGTTGTGGGCCAGGTCCCCAGTGAGGGCCATGTGAGAGGCAACCATACACTGCTGTTTCTCTCCCTCTCTTTCCCCCTCCCTTCCCCTCTCTCTAAAAATAAAAATTAAAAAAAAAAAAAAACTTAAGAAAACACTTCATAAACTGGAAATTGTGCCTGGTATGGTTCTGTGAACTTTACACACTTAAACGTCATAATATCCCCTTAGATAGGTACTTGCAGCTAAGGAAACGGAGGTCAGGGTTATCAAATAACTTGCACAGGCCACACAGGTGAAAGGTGGTAAGAGCCAGTACACTATTATCATCACCCTGACCTCTACAAGAATGACTCAGAAATCCTGTGGATAAACAGGAAAATACTGACCCCGGCCAGGTAGCTCAGTTGGTAAGAGCATCATTCCAATACACCAAGGTTGGGGGTTTGATCCCCAGTCAGGGCACAACCAATGAAGGTACAATTGGAACAACAAATCGATGTTTCTCTCCCTCTCTCAACCCGTCCCCTTCCCCCTCTCTGAAGTTCAACTTAAAATAAATATTTTTTAAAAAACAGAAAAATATGTTATTTTTAAGAGGTACATGCACAAGTAAGTAGAAATTGTGAGGATTTCTGTAACTTGTACATGGTTCAGAAAAAACATAATTTAAAAATGCAGCAAAATGTAAAACAACTGTTGAATTTGGGTGGTGGGTATACAGCGATCACTGTATTATCCTTCAACAGTTTCTGTGTGCTAGAAATTTTTCATAATGATAAGATAGGAAAAAGCATTTTAGAAATTCTCAACCTGTGCCCTTCTTGCTGCTTTATACAATTGAATTCAACAAAAAAATTATTGCGTTTTGCTGGTGCCTAGCCAGGTCCCCTAATCTCAAGGAGCTCACAGTCTAATTACAACCAAAATACTGTTCAAGATAGAGATGGCACATTACATGTTTCCAGTGTCACAGCAAAATGTGAACCATTTTATGCAATTTAGAAATTAAAACCCCCAAATGTAGCTTCAGTTAAAAAAATCAACACTTGAAAGCTCCACCTAATCTAAACAAGAACTCACCTTCCAAACCCTTCAATAGTCCCAAATGTCCTCAAATACATGTTTGTAAAGACATTTTAAATAAACCTAGAACACTAGACAAACTTGCTAAGAACTTTTTCTTTAATCTAGTTTGAGAAGTATAAGCTTTACTGCTTTCCTTTCTATAATAAGCTGGTCAGAATGTTGTCAAATAACAGGTATTGGATTACCCTCCAAAACAATACTTAAAAAAATTTCTTTTTAATTTATTGATTTTAGAAAGAGGAAGGGGAAAGAGGGAGAGGGGAGGGAGGGACAGAGAGAGAAAAAGAGGGAGAGAAAGAGAAAGAATGAGAGAGATAGAGAGAGAAATATTGATTTTTTTATTGTTCCACTTATTTATGCATTCATTAATTGGCCCTGACTGGGGATCGAACCTACAATCTTGACACATCAGGACAACGCTCTAACCAAGTTAGCTACCCGATGAGAGCCCAAAACAATACCTTTTTTTCTTTTTTTAACTTTTAGAGAATGGGGAAGGGAGGGAGAGAGGGAGAGAAACATCAGTGTGTGGCTGCCCCTCACATCGCCCCCAATAGGGACCCAGCCCGCAAACCAAGCATGTGCCCTGACTGGGAATCGAACCAGTGACCCTTTGGTTCGCAGCCCATGCTCAATCCACTGAGCTACATCAGCCAGGCAAAAACAATACTCTTTAAAAAATCATTTCATAAATGTATAATCCTCTCATTGCCACACAAAGGAAAGTGTCATTAAACCACTGAGTAAAATGCAAGAGACTTAAGTATGAATTATGAACTCTGACCTATATTTTGCCCCCAGTTTACCTGAATTAAATTCATACTCTGAATATTACTGTACACAACATGCAGCACATGCCAGAGTACAATATTATAGCTCTGTCTCTTCCATTAGATGGTAAACACTGAGGGAAAGAACTCACTCGGCTTTGCACCCTGGCATCTCTGATGGCAGGTAGGAGAAGCTCAAACACGTTACTTCAGGTAGCACCAAGTCGACTGGCTCATATATTGAAAAAAAGTAATACCACATACATAAATAATCATTTTTAACTGGTCACCACTTAACAGTTGCAGAAAAGGGTTTGAAAATTTTAAAAGGTAGAGTTGGTCAAGTTTTCTCTTCTAAGGCACAAGAGAGGTCAGCCACCAGCACTAGCTTAAATAAACGTAGGCATGAATAACCAAACGTGGGGAGATTTTTACCATATCGAAGACAACAGGAAAGAACAAACACTGGCAAATAAATTCACTGCCTGAAAAGTAACAGTATCAAACTAACAATAACAACAATAATACCAAACCAACATTTATTTAGGACTTTATTAGGACAGGCACTGCTATTTTTTTCCTCCTAACTCTATGACAACTGTGCTCAATGAGAGTTGAGAAAAGTGTCTGCATGCCTAGTAAGTAGCTATGTCAGAATCAAATAGACTCAGTTCTGTCTGACTCCAAAGCAGCCCTTGCTCTCAACCAACTAATCCAAACATTTTGTCAGTAACATCTCCCTTAATTTCCAGTTCTGATAATAACTGACTCCTGAAAGTTCCTTTTATCTGTTGGTTTTTACAGAACTTTATGTGGCTTCTAGTGACATGTACTTTGAGTTTATACTCAGATGTCATTTAAAATACAGGTGCCCCCAGCCTGCACCTCTTGGCTAAGTTTAAATTCTTTATTTCCCCTACCTGCTAATCATCTTAATATCAAGATACAATCCGATCACCCAAGATTCAAAAATCTCCAAAAACGAACCTAACCATTTGCACCCTATGGTGCAACACACCTGCTCATGCCTCATGTCTCGTGCAGCAATTGTCCTTGACCTTCCTGGCATGTCTGTCATGGCACAAACACACTCCGAGTCTCAAAGAAGACTCCTCCTTTCCCTCAGCAACACTCTGCTCCAAATTCTACTCTCTCTCTTTCTTCACCATTCTTTCTAATTCTTCTGCAAAACCCAAATTTAGTCCTAGGAATCCAGACAATGGAAAAAAATTCTTAATGTGTCTCTCTCTCCAGCCTGTCCTACACTGACAGGTCAGTATTTCCAAAGTAGCAATTTGATACATGAGGTCCATCCGGAAAAAGTCAAGACATTGCTAAAATAATGAGAATGATTTGCGTGACACTGATGTAACCTGGCAGGCAAGGAGAGGGGACTGGAAGTGCATGCATGAACAGTGATGACTTCACTGTACTAGTCAGTGGCGGCAGTAGACGCTATTGAGTGAATATGTGTACTGTGTGGCCATGGCATTCAAAATGACTGAGTGAGTAGAGCAATGAACCTGCATCAAATTTTGCATTAAGCTTGAACATTCCTCTGCAGAAACTATTCAGATGACTCAGAAGGTCACAGCTATGGGCAACTGGTGATTGGCAGCTTCGTCACAACATGCCCGTTCATGCATCACATCTGGTGCAGAGGTTTTTGGCAAAACATCAAATCACCCAGATGACTCAGCCCCTCCACAGTCCAGATTTGGCACCCCGTGACTTCTGGCTTTTCCCAAAACTAAAATCACCCTTGAAAGGGAAGAGATTTCAGACCATCGATGAGATTTAGGAAAACACAATGTGGCAGCTGATGGCAATTGGGCAAACTGTATGATGTCCCAAGGTGCCTACTTTGAACAGGACTATGGCGTCATTGTCGTGTGCACAGTGTTTCTTGTATCTTGAATCTTCTTCAATAAATGTCTCTATTTCTCATATTACATGGCTGGATACCTTCTGGACAGACCTTGTAAACCTTCCCAATCCCTCCAAATCCCTTTTAAAGGCCACGGACTTCCCTGTAGTGCCAGAACATACTGAATCATCTGCAGAAGTCAGAAGGGAGCCTATGTGCTCAATTAAGACCCTCCCTTGATTAATTCTCCAGGCTTCCAACAGCAGGAGTCAAAAATGGAAACCCCAAAAAATTCTGCATGTATTTGGGAAGCAGATCCTCTCCCCTTCCTTCCATCCACCTTTATAGCCAACTCCATCAAGATCTACCCTGGACCACCAGGTCTTAATTTAGCCTGATGAATATTTCTGTTCATGTGAATCAAGAATTTGTTTCCTGAAATTTGCAAGCATTTTCCAAGTTAGATAATTTCTTTTTGGAGTGGTCAAAAATTAGGCTTTGAAAATCTATAATATTAAATTGGGTTCTGCTTATCATATTTCTACAAAAGTTACATCAGATTTTAAGCTTTGCAACTCATGTTATGAAAGCATCAGTGGGAAGATTTTAGTTGAAGGAGTGAAGTACACTGGGTTTCTAAATCCTTTATAATGGCAAACTAAGGCCTGTGGGCCAAACTCAGCTGGCTGGCTATTTGTATATAGAAAGTAGTACTGGAAGAGAGTCCAATTTGTTTATGTATTATCTCTAATTGCTTTCATGCTACAGTGGCAGAGCTGAACAGCTGCCAGAGTCCATATGGCCCACAACCCTAAAATATTTACTATCTGGCCCTTGACAGAAAAGGGTTGCCAACTCCTGATAAGCAAACATGCCTCCTCTAACACAGAGCACAGAAAGGAAGCACAGCTTGATAAAGTGAAATGTGTGAGTTAGAAAACACACGAAAAGTTCCAAGGGGGATACGCACACATATTGCTGGGTTGACCAAAAAGTTCATTTGGTTATTTTCTGCACAATGGCTCTAGTAGCACTTAGTTGTCTTTAACTTCATTCAAAACAATTGTGTTAGATTGTATTGTGAAAGCTGTCATATCAACATGCATTTTTTTTTAAGTTATCAAAATTGGTGAATTTTGGTGTAGCAATTTAAATACTGAAGATGGAAGAAAATAAGCAACGTTTCCAGCATATTATGCTTTATTATTTCTTTTTTTTATGTTTTTGTAAAAAGATTTTATTTATTTATTTTTAGAGAGGGGAAGGTAAGGAGAAAGAGAGGGAGAGAAACATCAATGTGTGGTTGCCTCTCATGCGCCCGCTACTGGGGACCTGGCTGCAACCCAGGCATGTGCCCTGACCAGGAATTGAACGGATTACCCTTTGGTTCACAGACTGGTGTTCAATCTACTGAGCCATACCACACAGGCCTGCTTTATTATTTCAAGAAAGGTAAAAACACAACTGAAATGCAAAAAAATATTTGTGCAGTGTATGGAGAAGGTGCTGTGACTGATCAAACATGTCAAAAGTGGTTTGCAAAGTTTTGTGCTGGAGATTTCTTACTGGACGATGCTCCAGTAAGGTCTGTTGAAGTCGATAGTGATCAACTCAAGACAGTAACTGAGAACAATCAACATTATACCATGCAGGAGATAGCCAACACACTCAAAATATCCCAAACAATAAAGTTACTGGTAAAAATGAAAAATGTCTTTTATTTTATGGAAAAAAACAAATGATCTTTTTGGCTACCCAATACAAATATTAGCAACTATGCCTGAACAAACTCCTGTGACCCAAGAGAAGGACTCTAAAGTAGGGCAAAATTATTTCAAATGTTTTATGGAATGAAAATCATGTTTCATGTTTTCTTTGTTGAAAATTTCTAAAGGCATCCCAAGTTAGATGTATGTGTATCTTATAGTTCTAAACTCTAAGTAATAGCTAGACTTCAAATAAACAATCATCTCTTTATTAATCTAATAAGTCAAAGAGTAACTTTATAAGAGAGTAACTTTCTTACTTTATATAGCGACTACTTAAATAAATCTGCCAAGATGTGCCAAAACTTCAGTCTGAAGCAGCTTAGACTGAGTTTTCACACCTACCAGCCACGTTCTTGGCGGCGAGTCACCTCATCGAAGTTTCCACTTCATCAGCTTCAAAATTGAGATAATTTCCTTGTCAACCTTACTGCTAAACCATACAGTTCACGTGGGATGACTGGGAAGTATAAATGTCTGTACCATGTAGGACATCATTATTCTCCCCTATGACACTAAATAACACTGAATCACTAAGAGGCAAAGCCACTCCATGGAGTCTCTTTCAGTCCTTCTGTTTACATCATGGAGAAAATCTAAGCAAAGTGCCAATCCATCTTCCCTAACATTTCCCTGACACTTGCTAATCTGTCGTTCTAATTAAAGCACCTTCTGTGAACAGCAGCCAGTGAGGTTTTATAACATTGTTTTGTTTATATTATATTTAAGTTGCTTTCTACTTAGCATAAGAAATGTTAGTCTTTCGTTCTAGTAGTAACATCAAGCTTCTTTCAAAATATTTTTAGAGTGTGTCCTTAAAAGAAGGCATTAAATAAATAACAGTACAAATAGTATGTGGATTTAGCAAAAATCATATTACTCAAGGATTAAGCATAGGAAACATTTTTATATACTGATGACTACACCTTGACAGAAGTTTTACCTTGTCGGTGACTTTTTTCGTTCATCATATAGGCAGTCTGTTTCCTCATAGTATTTATGTAACATCCTTATTAGTGTGATAGGGCAAAAAAAAGGACCTGACTGCCACTGTCACCGGTAAATGACCTACTACAATGCTACCTCCTGTATCTTATCAATCAAACAAGTTTAACTTGAAGATTTATATTACCCATCACTTTTCTGGGATCTAGCCAATCCATATAAGAGATGGTGGCCCTTGCAAATATATTTTATAAACATAAATAATCATGCTGAATTACAAAGGTTTGGCTGCATGTGTGTTTCCTTATAAGACTAATCTCCTTCAGTGCAGGGACAGTTGCTTACTCTTTTTGTAATGTTCTATTAAGCCACATGATCTAAAAAGGGTCAGATATTAAAAATAACAAGTTCATCCCTTTTTCTTTTTTATTTTTAGAGAGAAAGGGAGAAAAGACAGGGAGATAAACATCAATGTGTGGTTGCTTCTCGCACGCCCCCTACTGGGGACCTGGCTCACAACCCAGCCATGTGCCCTGACTGGGAATTGAACCGGTGACCCTTTGATTCGCAGGCCGGTGCTCAAACCACTGAGCCACACCAGCTAGGGCTGAGTTCATTTCTTTCCAAAAAGATATGAACAGACAAGCATAGTAAGTTTTATTTAACACAGTTCCTTCAACAAATGTTTATTAAACACCTATTATGTGCTAAGCATTGATGAGCAAGACAGATAAGGTCTACTCTTGAGGGGCCCACATTCTCATGACAATTTTGAGTGGTTTTCACAGAACATACTCTATTCCTGTCACACCTTTCACTGGCCAGTTAAATCCCACTTAGGCTTCTGGGCCAACCTCAAGCTGAGTAGCCATTACTGGCCACTCTCTCAACTCAGATTTTTTTCTCATTTGGGTTCATCTCTATCACAGCATTTTACACTCCTTGCAACAAAAGGTTATCTCAGTAAACCTCCAAGCTCCCTGAAGTGGGGACATAGTCCTCTTGGTATCCCCATTACTTAGGGGAGGGACTAGCAGTTAACAAGTGCTAAATACATGTTTGAATTTATAAATAATTAATAAATGACTGAATGATAAAGAGCAATGCTCCAGTTAGCTATCAACCAAGCTGCTGCTAATTCATTTCCAAAATAATTAAGGAACAATAACTAAACTTAAGTTGAAGATATTTACTAACTCTCCAATGAGCATGTTTGAAATAATTATTAATGAACCAAAAAAAAAGAATTTCCTCACAATTGAGATATGCACATCATTGTGGATAAAAATGGAAACAAGCGATACTCATATCTTTAGTTGGTATATTTGAAACAAGAGTAAAATATTGTAGAAGAAAGAATGGACTTAGTAACAACTGTTCCTGGCACAAGTACAAGAAATTGAAATGCTGACTACTTTGAAGATGCAAGTAATATAAAACCAGAATACCCAAAATTCAAATCAGCAGTACAGACTTCTTGTGATGACACCAAAATTCCAGGGCCTGACAAAAGTAAGTAAAACCCAAACGGATATTGATTTTACCACCAAGACATGGCTAATTTTCCAGAGCTAAAGAAGACAGGCTAATCCCCAAAATAATGAAGCCATGCATAACAAATGGGTGTGGGTTAAGCCACATTAAATTATGCAAACCAAGTGAGAGAATATCAAACATCTGGACAGTTAATACGCGTTACTTAGCAAATACTATTCCAGTTCACATATCTTAACTTTTAAAAATACTCCTTGATTTGTACGCAACCACATAAAAATCACAAGTTTCCATCAATGTTTTATCTGTGTATTATGAAATATAAAAATATTTATAAATAAACCCATTTTATTTGAAAAAGTACTCCTTGAAATCATTACCACTGGGATTGGCAATATTAAAGACTGAGTTTGAAAGACACGAACGTAAGTTACGGCATGCCCCTGCTCTGGAATACTACATGCAGGCCATTATTAAGAAGAAGGTAGGAGAGGTGCACGGAAAGATGCCCAGCACGTTCATTAAGGGAAAAACGCAAACCGCAGCACAGTATGCATGGTAAGGTCCCCGAGACATCACAGGGGCTAAACACGAACCCTGGGGCAAGACGACCTGAGCCCAGATCTCAGTGTTGCTGGGATTTGATGCAACCTTTGGCTAGTTACCTCTCCGTGCCTCACTTTCTTCATCTGCAAATGGATATAAAATAGAACTTACTTCATAGGGTATGTTCATAGGGTTGATATGGTTTAATGGGTTAATATATGTAAAGCACGTAGTAAGCACAAGCATTAAGTATAATTTTTGGGGGGAAAAAAGGAAAACCTAAAGCATATAGTATGTGTATGTATATGTGAGGAAGAAAAGCTTTCATTTTTGCATTGTTTTTAGTTGGTTGTTTTTTTTTTAATATTTTATTTATTTTTAGAGAGATGGAAAGGGAGGGAGACAGAGAGGGAGAGAGACAGCAATGTATGGTTGCTCCTCACACGGCCCTCACTGGGGACCTGGCCTGCAACCCAGCCATGTGCCCTGACTGGGAATCGAACCAGGACCCTCTGGTTCCCAGCCCACACTCAATCCACTGAGCTACACCAGCCAGGCTGTTTTTAGTTGTTTTTTAAACAGAGAATATTTATTACTTTAGTAATTTTTTAAAAAAGAGCAAAACACAGAAACTTGGCCCTAAGGTCTTCCCCACTGAAAGATCTGCTAGTGCAGTTACTTAAATACTCAGAACCAGACAAATTCTGTGAATAATAACATATTTAACATGAAATTTGTCATTCAATGAGAAGAACACAGTCCTTAATTTCTAGACATACTTCAACAATAGCAAGCTACACACCAATAAGCAGAATTACAAAGGCATTAAAATCATATCTTTTTACTTCCCAGAGGCAATAAATGATACAAAAATATCCACCAAATCCAGAAATGGGGATCAAGAACTTTCACAATTAGATAAATGTCCATTAATTGTGTTAGTCTATAATTAAATACCACCAATCTAATTTCCTATTCATAATCTCTAATGAAAACTCACTAAGACTTACATAAATCTAGAGATCAAGATAAACCAAATAACTAAAGAAAAACCTAAAACCCTTGGAACCCTCTGCAAACTTTTAAGAGGAAAAGTTCACCACCCACATGCTTTGAGGAAGCTTCAGCTACATTTTTGCTGAGTTGTATTACTGGAAAAGCCTGTTTCAAAACCTGCAAAATTAAGAGAAGCAATGTAAATAGCAGGCTGCAGGTCCATTCCATCACATTTACCAGACTGGTGGTTCATAAAATTATAACTATCTATTATCCAATTTCAAATAAAATTACTACCGTTGACTGTGTTAACCTAAAAGGAACTTCCTGGACCACACAAACACAAAATTACCTAGTTAAAATATTATTTTTCCAAAAGCAATAAACCATTAAGATGTCTCCACAGAATTATGGATTTGGTAATTTCAAATAGATTACATAATGCCTAGAAAAGGAAAACTAACTCAATGAATGTTAGCTAGTATTACCATTACTATTATGATGATCTTTTGAAATGATGGAATAAAGAAGCTTAATAGGTCACTTTCCATCGGAATCCAAGCTGACCCATCATGATCTTAAATAATTAGACATTAAAAGGCATTTTGTTTGAGCCCTGGCTGGTGTAGCTCAGTGGATTGAGCGCGGGCTGGGAACCAGACGGTCCCGGTTCGATTCCCGGTCAGGGCACATGCCTGGGTTGTGGGCCAGGTCCCCTGTGAGGGCCATGTGAGAGGCAACCATACATTGCTGTTTCTCTCCCTCTCTGTCTCCCTCCCTTCTCCTCTCTCTAAAAATAAATAAAATCTTTAAAAAAAAATATTTAAAAAAAAAGGCATTTTGTTTGAAAGGAATCAAAGATTCCTTGGGTTCTAAAGGAGGTGATAAAAATGAGATAATTTTTCAAAGAGACTCCATCTATTCCTTACTAAGTTTTTCTGGTAAAGAAATCTGTATTTATAAACACTTTGCAATTCTGCCTTAAGTGCTATGACTTTTAGATCTAATGTATTTTTGTAGTCAGGAGTTATAAATAATGGAAGTAAAATTAAGAGATAGGTCACAGCCCTGTATTAGAAAGTGAAAGCAGACAGTTACAGTTCAAAGTGGGTCGAAAATAAATTCATTTCGCTTAAGTCCTAAAAACTTCAAAAATACACGTATTTGAATAAAATTAAGATTGCAGGCCCTGGCCAGGTAACTCAGTTGGTTAGAGCATCATCCCAATACATCGAGGTTAAGGGTTCAATCCCCAGTCAGGGAACATACAAGAATCAACCAATGAATGCATAAATAAGTGAAAAAACAAACTGATGTTTCTCTGTCTTTCTCCCTCTCTCTCTCTCGCTCTAGAATCAACTTTAAAAAAAGAACTGATGCTTTAAACTAAAAATTAAGATTGCCTGGGAAGAAAAGTTGATTCTGATCCCGAAAATATGGGAAAAAGGCTAATATCCCTTGACTAATTTTTTTATCTTTTAAAATTTCCAATAGGAAAACAATGATTTAATCCTTTCAAACACTCATAGAAAATATATTGAAAACAACTTAGTAAGAAAAAAAAAGAACTGAACATGTTTGACGACATGCTTTCCGCTAGTCTGCAGCGTGGGTGTACCAGCATTACCTGGGAGCAAGACCAAGCAAGCACCTTTAGGACAGTCATCTTAGATGAATGAGCAGACATCTTGCCTGTTTTTACACTTACAACAGTATGCTTACAGCCTTAAATTTAAAAACTGGCTTATACAAAAGGTGTATACCTTGAAGTTTCGTATTCAAACTTCGAAAAAAAGAAAGATACTATGAAGACCCCTGGAAAAGCCTGTTTTTTATTTTTAAACATTTGCTCAACTATTCATTCATGTATATTAAATAAGAGAACCTGAAGTACCAACAGATATTCACCACTTCTTCTGACCACTGCATCACAGAGTTCAAGACCCGGTTTCGGCTTAGGAACAAAAAAAACCTACCCTTCTAAAAATGTTTTTACAAAATCATAATACATAGTAAGATATTCTGAAAAATTCAGAAAATGTAGGTATGCATAAAGAAGGAAATTTTAATTGTCTATAATTTAAAAAAACAGAAATGAAGTACCTAAAGCCTCTTCTAACATGCATTTATAATACAGAAATTACTGGTCCTAGTTCCTTTACAAATGAAAACATCTTGATCAGGATTACTTAAAAGAGTTAAAGCAGCAAATAACTCTATGCGAACACAAGTTTAGGCACTTCAAATTTGAAAAAAATGCTGAAATCCTTCTTGCCGAAGAAAAAATTAACTCCAGAGAAGAAAACAGCCATGGCTGGTGTGGCTCAGTGGACTGAGCACCAGCCTGTGAACCAAAGGGTAGCGGGTTCGAATCCCAGTCAGGGCACATGCCTGGGTTGTGGGCCAGGTCCCCAGTAGGGGGCACGCAAGAGGCAATTATACATTGATGCTTCCCTCCCTCTCTTTCTCCCTCCCTTCCCCTCTCTCTAAAAATAAATAAATTTTTTTAAAAAAATAAAGAAACTATGTGTGGTAAAAAAAACAGATAATTGAAAGGGAAAAGAATTAACTAATCATTTCAGAAAACTGTTTTCAAGTACTGGTCTTTCCAAGTACTGGCTTACCATTAGGATATATCCACTTTCCCTCTTCAATTTTATATAAATATGAGAGGCAAATTTTTGCAAATAAAACTACTTTAAACTGAAGCACATCACATTCAAAGAGTGGCAAATGTTGTAATGTGAAATGAACCAAAAAAGAAGTTAATACTGTTACAATTTCCAGAATGATAATATCAGGCTACATCACCTCGTAAGGTGGTAAGCACTATGTGCCATCACTGGAAAGCAGCTCACACACTCACAGTGGCGCCAACTGGGTGAAGTGGAAAGTGACAGCATCGTGACAGTGGCCAAGAAGGCACCAGAAGAGGAGGGCTTGTTTTAAGGTCAGGGATGTGGTACCAAGGCAGAAAAGAGTAAAAGCAGTTTGAGAGCTGGAGCACCAAAAGGTAACTAGCAATTACTGAGTGAAAGCCATGCTGCTGGTGCTTTTCATATATGATTATTATTAGATTTAATCCTATGTGATAGGTATTTATCACTTCCATTTCACAGACAAGAAACCAGGTTTAGAAAAGTCATATAACTAGGACTTCCGGCAAGATGGCGGCATAGGTGAACGTGCCATGCCTCCTTGCACAGCCAAACAAGGAAAAAACCAGAAATTTAAAACAGCCAGATCTGAGAGAAAATCGAATTAAGAGGAAGTCCGACAACCAAAGAATTAAAGAAGATACATTCATCCAGTCTGGTGAGCCGGGAGGAGCAGGGCGGAGGGAGAGCACTTGGCAACTCCGGTGCTGAGCTGGTGAGCAGACGGCAGGACCGCGGTTGGAGAGGTGGTTCCCGCGGGACTGCAGCACACCCAGACGGGGGTGCCTGACCAAAGCGCGGCCAGCGCCCGGCTCATCCAGACCCAGCGGGGCCGAGACTGGTGGACCGGGCAGGTCCGCATTCACGTGCAGAAAAACCAGGGGAGAAAGCAGGGCGCAACCCATAGGCGCAGATTGAAAGCACCTGTAGGGGTGGAGTCCGTGTTGAGAGGAACTCCCGGCCTCATAGGAGAGTTTGTTGGGGAGACCCACGGGGGATTGGAACTGTGCCGCCTGTCCACTGACCCCGAGCGACCCCAGGAGCCAGTGCAGAGGGGCTCGAATTGCTCTTGCCGGAGGCGGTGTGGGTGCAGAGAGCTGAGCAGGCGCCACTGTGCTCTCAGGTCCCGCCCCCACAGGCTACGTCACAGCACAACTACCGGGAGTTTCCCTGCCCAGGTGAACCCCAAGGCTCCGCCCTCCTTACAGTAACAGGCGCACCAAGGGAAAAAAAATGGCCCAAAGAAAGGAACAGATCAAAGCTCCAGAACTAACCGACCAAGAGTTAGAAAACCTATCAGATGCAAAGTTTAAAACCCTAGTAATCAGGATGCTCACAGAATTCGACGAAAAATTATCGAAATTGCTTGAACAAATGAGGAGACATCTGCAGGGAACCAATAGGGATAAGAAGGAAACTGGGACTCAAATCAACAGAGTGGACCAGCAGAAAGAAAAAAACAGCCAACCAGAAAAGAAGGAAGCAACAAGAATTCAAAAAATGGAGGAGGGGCTCAGAAACCTCCAAGACATCTGTAAACGTCCCAACATGCGAATCATAGGGCTGCCAGAAGGAGAAGAAGAAATCCAAGGAATTGAAAAAATATTTGAACACATAATGATGGAGAATTTCCCGAAGCTGGTGAAGGAAATAGACTTTCGGGAAGTCCAGGAAGCTCAGAGAGTCCCAAAGAACTTGGACCCAAAGAGGAACACACCAAGGCACATCATAATTACATTACTCAAGATCAAAAATAAGGAAAGGATCCTAGAAGCAGCAAGAGAAAAGGAGACAGTTACCTACAAAGGAATTCCCATAAGACTGTCAGCTGATTTCTCAAAAGAGACCTTACAGGCAAGAAGGGGCTAGAGAGAAGTATTCCAGGTCATGAAAGGCAAGGACCCACATCCAAGAATACTCTATCCAGCAAAGTTTTCAGTTAGAATGGAAGGGAAGATAAAGTGCTTCTCAGATAAGGTCAAGTTCAAGAAGTTCATCACCACCCAGCCTTTCTTGTATGAAATGTTGAAGGGAGTTATATGAGGTATGGAGGAATATCAACAGGGGAGTGGTAGGGGGAGAGGGTGGGAATGGGGCACAGAACAGGTAGCATAAATGGTAGGTAGACAACAGACAGGGGGAGGTTAAGAATAGTATAGGAAGTGCAGAAGCAGAAGGACTTATGTGTATGACCTATGGACAAAACTAAAGG
>PVJI01008408.1:0-26161 GCA_004026765.1 Micronycteris hirsuta
GGCAGGACCTTCATAAAAGTGGACCTGACCTAGTTGACCAGCATGAGCTATCTATGTTAATAATTTGGGGGTGCCAATGGTTTTTATAGCAGTCCAACTGGGGAGAGGGGGAGGAAGAAGAGAATGAGGTGGAAGAAAGCAATTATGGCATTTTCAAAAGCTCATTCTAAGTATTTTTTAATGAAAAGGCTATTTTTGATTGTACACTTACATGTGGGCTCCATCTGACAAAAGGAACATAGGAAGTTAGTTAATTGGTGCGTTTTCCTTGTGTGTGGTGGTCCCATACATAGACTGTGGCTATAGCATCTATGGTCTTGCGTTGCTCTTCAATGGCAAGAAGATGTTTATGGCATTGATCTAGTTCCTGGAACTGACGAAGGTTGAACATATTTTAAATTGGGCTCCTTTCCCCAGATGTCAAAAATCAAGTACTTGGGTTTTGTTTATAAGACAAATTTAAATGTATTATGTACCTAGTACTATTGCTAGTTTATTTGTATGATTTAAACAGATCATTTAACGTCTCGGTGTTTCTCCTGTATCTTATGTAATGATAATTAAAACTTACAGGCTTTATTATTTAAAAATATCCCAAATTGTCAGACGTTTTTGGAGAGGGTTAGGGAGGATGGATAGAGGAGAGTTATGCATCTTATTTTAGGTAGGAAAGAAAATAGAGTTATAAAATCTCTCTAAATAAAAGTAGCTTCCAGTGTCTGCTCTATGTTAGGTTTCCCACATGTTGTGCCATGTTTTCTACAAATAAAACTTCAGCACTGTTATTGAAAATAGTTTTCAATGATAACTTAAAAAAACATAAATTTCTCAATCACTACAATAACAGGTTTATTACACTCTGCCAACCTAAGAGCATATAAAAATGTTTTAAAATTATTTTCAAGAAAAAGGTCTAAAGTAAAACAGTCTCTTATGAAGCTTTTAGCTCTCAAATGAACTCTGAATGTCCCATCATTGGGATATCTGGCCAGTTGAATGATTGCCTACTAGGAAAATAAGTTGGATTTAAATCCCTACTCTGTAATTTACTAAGGGCAGGAATAATTAAGAGGAGCTTTTAAGCCTGGCAGACTTGAGTTCAAATCCTGAATCAAATCCTCAAATGACTAGTTCAGTCTCTGCATATGCTTAGTTGTGTAATTTGAGAATAAAAGGGTTTAATCATAGGAATGTTCTAATGATTAAATGAGATAATGTATATAAATATATTAACTAAGCAAGGCACCTCAAGACAACTATTAGTTTTGTGACTCTGGACAAAGCACTTACCTTCTTTGAACACAAATGTCTTTGTTTATAAAATGCAGATAATGCAGCATCACAAGGCTGCTGTAATCAAAACAAGGGCTGTTACAGTGTAATTGTTGGAACGAAATCAAATGGCAGTAAGTTGGAGTCTCAGTGAGAGTTGGGGTGATTGAGGACAGGGATGATACCTATGAAGAGGGCAGGGAGAAGGGTATGGTCCTGACTGGCAGGTACAGATTTGTACTGTTTTTTTTTTTTTTTTAAAGATTTTATTTATTTATTTTCAGAGAGAGAAGGGAGGGAGAAACAGCAATGCATGGTTGCCTCTCACATGGCCCTCACTGGGGACCTGGCCTGCAACCCAGGCATGTGCCCTGACTGGGAATCGAACCAGGACCCTCTGGTTCCCAGCCCACGCTCAATCCACTGAACTACTCCAGCTGGGCACAGATTTGTACTATTTTAAGGTGGGAGAACATGGCGATGTGAAGGAGAGGTTAGGAAGGTGGTAGTTGGTAGAAGGGGGGGATGCTCAGTAGCATGAGGACATCCAAAGTTGTAGGATACAGAGCATAGTTGAGTGGTGGGCCTCAGAGAAGAGGGGGGCCCTGCTGGGCTGCAACAGAATGCAAAGAGGTAGCAGAGTTTCCTAGGCAGCTATTGTGCTTTGTAACCTCGGTGGCAACCAGTTGAGGAAGCTCTTGTTGGATGGCTAGCACTTTCTCTTAGAAATAAAAAGATGTACGTTTTAAGAAGCCTAACATAAAAAGCCAGTCTCCAAGTAGGAAGTATCACTTGTTATTTGGAGTAAAAATTGATTGAAATGGAACCAGTCTTGGGCCCATTCACTGGGGTTACTTATTTCATTAAGAAACGACAAGGTCCATGGTTCATCACTCCAGTGCCATCCCGCCAGCTGCATTGCAGCTTTGGTGCTGGGGGTTGACAAGCATCCCTGAGGAGGCAAAAGTCTGATTTATAAAAGTAGGCCACGTCGCTGAAAGCCATGAAAGTGATGCCAGGAACGATGCTGTAGAGGTGTCAATTCTGTCTCTTCATTGAGTGTGAAGCGCTAGGGAAAGAAAGCATTCAGAAGGCACGGAATTGTGTATTAAACTATGTGCCCCTCTATCCACTTATTTGTAATAACAACAACTCCCTCTTTGAACACTTTCCTCTAGAAAATCAATTTCTCCTAATGGAACCTTTTTGATGAGTGAACTTTGGGAATGGAAATAGAAGAGAAGTGTGACTACAGGGTTCCTTTCTTTCTTTTTAATTACTTTATTGTTGTTCAATTACAGCTGTCTGCATACTCTCCCCTCACCTCCTCCCACCCCCTCCAAACCCACCTCCCTCCCCTGCTTCCACCCTCCCCCTCGGTTCTGTCCATGTGTCCATTACAGAATCTTTCTGTAATAAATTATAAAATATATATGATTACGCCAAACCAGAACTTTCTATTCTGAATCAAGTCAGCTTGAAAATTAGCAGAAACTAGATTTTTAAATAATAATTCTACCTTGTGTTTATACTCACAGTTCTGTCTTTTGAGGATCTAGAATCTCATTAATAATTAAATAGTTCACATGTTAAAAAAAGAAACTGGCAGTAGTTTTGTTAAATTATTCAGAAGTTATACTTAAACTTCAGAAATTTTTAATGTAACTCAACCATTTTTGAAAACATCAGCCTGCTGGGATTTGCAGCAGATGGTTCCTTTTCAGTATCTTTGCCTTCCTCTTTCTGTAATGCCTCATAACAGGAAATTTATCATGTCCATTCTGCATAAAATTTGATTTATCTTTGTCAGCAAATCGCTTATAAGTCTAAGTACAAAGTTAACTTTTATGTCAAATTGTATAAAGTTTGCCATTCAAAGGCATTACAGTTCTCATTGCAAATATTAATATTTGCTAATTTTAAAGGTCTACTTTGAGGATTTATTTAAATTGGATAAAAATATAATATGTAAAGGGGCATACACCGATTTGTAGTTTTCTAATGCCTGATACTGTATCCATTAGGTGAAGGGCTACCTTCTCTAGCAAAGTGATCCCAAAGTGCAACGGCTTAAACGAGATAGTTAACTCTTCCCTCAGGTAGCAGTCCGCAGAGATCGTTCAAGTCTGTTACTAGCTGTTTTCATTCAGGTGCTGCCCCTGGCACTTCTAATGCATAGTTTCAAAGTCCCTAGTTGCCACTACTCTGAATAGAAGTAAGAGGAACAGAACAGAAGCTTGGGCCAAAGATTTCCTCTTAGCCAAGTCAAATCGAGGTCACTCCCATCATTCTTGTGGGCCTCCATTAGCAATGAGGGATGAGAGCTGAGAAATGCATTCCCTCCCCAGCAGCCATGTCTCAGCCCTGCTTGACTACTATGGAGGAGTGGGGAGAAGGTCTTTAGTGGAGAACTAACAAGATCTGGCCCAGATACAATTAAATGTACAGCAAAAAAAAAATACTGTTTTAGGAGCATAGTTCCACTCATGAATAGATTCTTGACAGGTAAAATTGTGTGTTGTCACGTTGATGTTATGCCAGGTCACTCTGTGCCGTTGCAGGTTCAGTGACAATGCATAAAGTTCATGTAACGTGTTAGATAGACACACACACAAAAAAACCCAACAAAAACCCTTCTTAAGTGAGAGAATGATGGGGAGGAGAGCAGAAGGTGTGGAACGGACAGGCCTTAGAGAGTGGGAGGAGCGAAGGAGAGGCGGAGCCTGGGGTGAGCATTTCGGGCCTGCAGTCTCAGTAGGTGGTGGTGGCTGTCACCGCAGTAGGCAGCGGAAGGGAGGGAGCAGCTAGAGGGGGTGGGTGAGATGTGTGTTGTTTCCTAAATTTAATCAATATCCTTTTATTAATATAATTACGGTAATGTTCAGGATGACTTGGTTTCATCCTAATGACTGTGGACTTGTTGCCGAATCGTCTTGTTTCCAGCTCTCAGATGTCCTTCCAGGTACTTTATTTAACTCCAGTTCTTTATCTTCCTCACTTCTGTCTCTGCAAATCAGAATAACAAGAATAAGCTTATGAATCTCACTTCTTGTCTCTTTAGGAAAAAAAAAATAAAGAAGCATTTGTGCTCTAACATATTTCCCCATGCCTCAAAACACTAGAAGTATGTCTTCTCTTCCTTGGAAGCTTTCTATAAATAACTTGCTTTGAAGTCTTTGTTATCAAAAGAATTAATTTCAGAGTCTCTTCAGGGCATTAGAATCGGAGTGAAAAGACTTGTGTGTTTTTGCTGCTAACTTGCTGGGTTGTGTTAGGCCAAAGATGTCACCTCTTTGGAGCTTTATTTTTATTCTGCTAATTGTAAAATTAAAGGGTTGGATTAGAGTAGGGTTTCTTAAATTGAGGTCATTGGCCTCATTTTGGGTGATCTATGATGCAAGCACATTTCTACAGGATCCACAGCTTTCATCAGATTCTTAGGGTTCTGGGACACCCAAAAGTTCAAAGAAAAACAAAACATCCTGCTACGATCATGTGCCATGAGGACTGATTTCTTGCCATAAGTCTTCCTTTATTTTATTTTTTGTTGTTGACAGTGAAAATATTCCACATACTTTGGTATGGAATTTTCTTAGAGTAGGCCTATCAGTTTATAAATTCATTCATAAGTCTTTTAGTGCCTCTATGACCTTCTAAGATGCCATCAGTGAAATCCCAGCCACTGGCCCCTGAGGGAGAGGATGGAGTGGAGGAAATCAAGTGCAGTTAGAGAGGTCACAAAGGGAGGATGCTGTGTGTGGTCCAAACTTCTGCCCCCTGACTTTCGGACCGGGCGCATATTTAGATTTTCTTCCCTTCACTCACACAAGCCACAAGAAAGAATGTCAAACCCTTGGCATGGCCTTTTCAAATAGCTGCCAATGTCTGTCCTTGACACAGAATTTGGCTGCGAAATACAAGTGTGGACAAACCTGGCCAAAACCTTATCTAACTCAGACAGACAAGTGACAGTTGCTGAGATAAAGCAAGTGAGATAAAATGAGAATGAATGTTGACCCTGCATCTATTTTTAAATCTGAACCTTGACTAATGCTCCAATAAACTAACCCAAACTCCTTACATTTCTGATAGCAAAATTATGTAGTGATTACTTTTTTTTTTCTCAGTACCTTAGTAAGAATATACAGGGTTTAGCTTCATTTGTGTTTGCTTAGTTAATTCATAAGCATGGTTTGGTTTAGTTTTTAATTTATGCATTATCTATGTTGACATTAATCATATTTATGCTGCTTCCTTGTCTGGACTTTCCCTTATATCCTGGAGAACATTGCCTCTCAAACTAACTGAGGTTAAAGAACTCCTTTTTTTTTAAATTAAATTGTAATTCCCTTCTATCCATCATTGTG
Source organism: Micronycteris hirsuta (assembly GCA_004026765.1). NCBI lineage: Eukaryota > Metazoa > Chordata > Mammalia > Chiroptera > Phyllostomidae > Micronycteris > Micronycteris hirsuta. The sequence goes on from PVJI01008408.1 coordinate 5,640, forward strand.
TTTCTCCTAGACATACCCAGTAAGCAGCACACCATGTGTCTCACCACATTAAATTCAATGATACCTGCACTGGTCTACAGCCTGCCCAGTGAGGTGGGTCCCCTAATAACTTCCTTGGATATTGCAGGAATATGATTTGCAGGAATTTTTGTACCATTAACATGAGAGGATGACTGATGTATGACAGTGATAGCTACCTCATAGTTTCATAAAAATGATACATAAAGCAAAGCAAACAAAACAGCAAGCCATTATAATCCAAATGCAGTAACATTAATTTTTTAATTTAAAAAATAAGAATCAGAAGTAAAATATATAAAAGTATTAATCCAAGAACTATACTAAAAAGACTTTCACAATTTGTTATAAAGTTTTAAAAACAACAAAATCTCAAATTTGTTTTCCAGTTCAAGTCTCAGATAATAAATCTAAGAAGAAATTAATTTATCAGTGGTTATTTATGTATTTAATACTCCAGCATGCAGTTTTACTCTCATGCTTGTATGACGGAAGTTTGATCTTGTTACTACAAGTATTTAGATATGATATACTCTAAATAAGCCTCTTTCACATTCAATATATAATTCATGTTGGGAATCAAGCCCATAAAACTTAACTAGTACTCAATAAATGTTTATATTAAATTCCTGGGAATAGAAACCTTGAGTTGTGTTTTTGTTTAGTTTTTGCTCACCCCATTACAGGGAGAAGAAGGCAGGCCACTACCCACTACAAAGTTATTTACCACTGTTTACTGTTGGGTTACATTAGTACACAAAATCACCTGAGAGCCACATACCATTAAATTTCAAACAATTTACCCAACGAAAGCTTTCTGGATGCACTTGTTTCAAATGCTAGTCTATACTTATAATTTTGAGTTTGAGTGCTTAAATGTCTGTGCTCTGCTACCTACAAGACAAATCAGATTGGCTTTATTTTAATGAAAGTTACAAATACAGTACTGGAAGAAATTGTTTATGTTTGACGTTTAATTCTAGCAGTTGCTCCTCAGCTCTGCCTGGTGAGTGGTTTATCATGGCAACCTAAAAATAAAACAGCCAAAGTGAGACACAACAAGCATTTATTCGTGATTAAGAATAGCTATTCGGGCGGCAGTGATTCAGGCAGAAATCTGAAGATCATTTCATTATGGGGTGAAGTCAAGAGGGTTTTATGAGAAAGGGAAGGTAATAATTACATGAATAGAAGGAAGGAATTTCTATTGGTGCTAATAAACTAAGAAAGGAATTTCTTTTGGTGCTAATAAGCTAAGTTATTCTTTAGCTATACATGGTGGCGATGGTTTTAAACAATGTCCTTAATTTTCAGCTTTTGTAGTCAAGGTGCCTGTGTCCCTCTTAGCTTTACAAATAGCTGTTGAAAAGTAGAGGTTCCTGGGATCCATCCAGGTGAATCCTAGTCAACTCGGTTCCTTCAAGATCATGAGTGACTTGGTTCTTGGTGACTTGGTGAAACAGATCATACGGACACCCATTTTGTTTTTATCCTCAACCAAGGACATGCTTATTGATTTTAGAGAGAGGGAAGGGAGCGGGGAAGAGAAAGGGGGAGAAACATCGATGTGAGAGAGAAACATTGATCTGTTGCCTCTTGCATGCACCCCAACTGGGGACGGAACCCACAACTTAGGTATGTGCCCTGACCGAGAATTGAACCTATGACCTTTCAGTGTGCAGGATGATGTTCCAACCAATAGATCCTCACAGGCCAGGGCTAGACCTAATTATTTTTAATTCCCCATTTATTCATCTAAAATCTGTTTTCATTGTGAGTATATGAAATTATGATTTGAGTCTGCTATTGATTTTCCTTTGCTTACGCTAATGATATCACAGCTACTTTGACCCTCACAAGATGTTGCTTAGAGGTTAAAGAGTTTTCTTTTTTTTCTGAAAAGTAACTAAATGAAATAAAATGGAAGACGTTTTCAATCTTGGAAATAGTTAACTTTAAATTTGAGGCTTTACTGATCCTTAACATACAGTATTCATTTTTCTAGATACAAACTGTTTCAAGCCTAAATGGTACATTAAGATGTTTTGAAAATTTAGAGAGCATTTTATTTATGTTTACCATTTGAAATTGTTTTCTTCTGTGCATGAAGTGGAACATTTTGTGTATAGTTTGTTGCTTATCTCCTTGTTTTACTGTAGTATATCAAGTAGTTTTTATTGTATTTGGCAGGCTTGTTTATTGAAGAAGGTCTTTGAAAGCATTTCTTAGTAATGGATGACTAAAAATACTAAAAAAAAAAAACCCAAACCAAAAGTGCGTCCCTACTCCACAGGTCTGCATCAGTACCCTCTCCTGAGGCAACAGTGTTACTTATTAGAAAGGGTTACAAGTAAGAGCTGATAATGATTTCCAGATCAAGTTCTAGTTCACTTGCCAAATAGCCACATTCTCTTAGGCATGATCTACTTAATCTGTCTCACACATCTATTGTCACCTAATTTAAGTTTTTTTGATTCAAATATACTCTAAGAAGGGCCACTCTTATCATGCTCAGGCAATTTTTTTTTGCATTTTCTTTTGCATTAACACCGTAAAATATTATGCAAATAATATTTATATGCTTTGTAGAAAAACTCACAGATTTGAGGATGAGATATATATCTTGCACTTTATTTAGAATTCTATTTAGAACTCTTGATCTAATATATTGTACTGCCTTTGCTTCACTTTCCTTGTGATGGAAAGTGTCATAGAATTAATCTGTCGATTAATGATTGATCTGAACGCCAGTCATTGCTGAGACATCATTAGGAAGGACAGACGGTAATTGTCATACCCAGAAGAGAACACTGTGTGTGGTGACTTCTTTAGAATACAAGGGTAATTGAAAGGAATATTACCTATTTGCAGAATAATAGTTACTGTACATTTACCTATAGTACCTAAGTTTATAATCACACTAAATATTTTCTATTGGCTGAGATTCATAAATATTTTATAGTTGATGAAGAGGAAGGAATTACATTTGGTGAAAATAAGAATTAGACTTATAGAGTAGAACACATATCTTTTGTAAGTTTTTGTGGAGGCTATATTTTTAAGAGAAAAATACATGGTACATCCAGTTACGCTGAAAGTATCATGTGTGTGTATGTGAGTAAAATAACTTATCAGGGGCTATATATGAAATTACATTGGGGTGATGAAATGTGTATGTAAATAATTGCTCTGAGGCAATGTAAATAGTAAGTGGAATAGACAATATTAAGAACTAGAATAGGCAAATCATTTCTGCTTGAAGTGATTGCGAAATGCCTCATGAAATAGATATCAATATACAAATGGACTAAGATTTAAAAATCATTTGAAAAATGACAAGATATATGGATGAAGTTAGGAACTAAGTCACCACTGTATTAGTAAAGGATATAACAATCATGGCACATAGTTAGCATTTAATAAATAAAACATGACTAAATAGCAGAGTTTAAATAGGGAAACATTTATGTCATCTGAGAAACAAGAGATTTTGTTAGGCAAGTAAGGACAACATGGTAGAAGACTTGAGATATTTGTTAATATGCCTTCGTTTATTCTTTGAACTTTTTTTTTATAAAGTTCTTATTGTTTTTAAAGATTTTATTTTTATTTATTTTTAGAGAGAGGGGAAGGGAGGGAGACAGAGAGGGAGAGAAACAGCAATGTATGGTTGCCTCTCACATGGCCCTCATTGGGGACCTGGCCTGCAACCCAGGCATGTGCCCTGACTGGGAATCGAACCGAGACCCTTTGGTTCCCAGCCCGAGCTCAATCCACTGAGCTACACCAGCCAGGGCAAGAACTTTTTTTTTTTTTGGTTCTGCACTGTGTGCTGGGACCTGTGAAAGGCACTAGATAAGGCACTAAAATGTATTCCAACCATCAAAGAGCTTAGGGTATAACTTAGCTTATGTAGGAAAAATCACGTTTTTCTCAAATCGGAAGTGCTTTCCTTGATTAAATCTTGAACACAGATAATTACGCAACTGCTGCTTCAATGGCATCCGTCATGAAGACCGTGATTGACAGAGAGCAGCACAGAAGAACGCGGGCTTGTGTGATCGGGAAGTTCTAGGAGGTGGCGGGTAGCCCCACGTGGATGTCATGCTGCTGGTAGAAGGCTTCATTTACAAGGTGAATCCTGGGGAGTTTATAGAGCAGATGAGAAACATGTGGTGTACATCAGGCAAATGCTTTTCCAAAAGTCAGGGAGTTACCTCTTTCTAAGAGATGGTTGGAATGATAGTTGTGAGATCATCCTCGTTTTATGACTTCAAATTTGATGATTTTAAAGTTCATTGGGTTCTAGTAAAATGTCTGAAATTGTAAATGATGCTCAAGGTCTTATTAAGTTGCCTGAGTCTTTCTCTTTGGTTTCCCATAAAGAAACCATTTACTATTATACTTATTTGAAGTCCCCCAACTATTATACTTATTTGAAGTCCCCCACCCCACCCCAGAAAGGGAATGACCGCACAGCACTGTCGAATTTGTGTGCAGAATGATGTCACTGTATTCCACTCGTGAAGACCAATGAGTGGAGTGAAGCAAATGTTCCTTGAAGAGAAATGCCTTTGGTGATAACACAGGTCCTACTGATGGCCTGTAAAGGGTAAGTGTGTGGCCAATACAAGGAGCAAGACAGGGTCCTCCCAAACTCCTGGACCTCGTAAATATGTGACCTTAAATGGCAAAGGGGAATCACAGCTGCAAATGCAAATAAGGTTGCCACGCAGCTGACCTTGAAATAGGGAGAATATCCTGAATGCTGTGTATGGAGCCTGTGGAATCACGAGTGGAAGAGGGAGGCAGCAGAGTCCCAGTGACGTGAAGTGAGAAGGTCGACCAGCTGTCGCAGGCTATGAGGACAGAAGCAGGTCATGAGCCTAAGAATGTGGGTGAGAAGCCAAAAAGCCACAAGGGGGTAGAATCTCCCCTAGAGTACTGTATCAACTTCCTCATGTACAGAGCGATGAGATAATCAATTTATGCTCTTTTAAGCCACTAAATTTGTGGTAATTGATTATGGCAGCAAATAGAAAATCAGGGCGCCAACATTCAATACTGGTAAGGATCATTTACAAGTTATTGTTAGAAAAGGATTGTATTAATAACGCGAATTGTAGAATGGAATGTCAAAATCACTAGAGTTTAACCTCACGGTGTTAAAGCATGGCTTTGTTACTGTTTAGAGTAGTTGTGAATATAACTTTAAATGAAAGCCTTAGGATACTATAGATTTTTTTTAAAAATCCTTGCAAATTAAGCAACAACAATTTTAACCAAACAAACCCAAAAGAAATTTAGCGACGTGATTTAGGGATTCCAAAAAAGGAGGTATACTTACTTGTGAATATAATACCATGCATATTTGGCATACAGATTATTTGTATGTGAACAGTAGAATAGAGTACCTCCAATTCTGGGAATCATGTTCTCTATGTCATGATCCTGGTGAAGAGATTTCCACGACTTTTGTATATTCGTGAAGTTCCTAAAATTCATAATGAAATGTGTGTATCTCTGTGAGCATCTCTGGGGGGGTGTTTTAACAAAATATAAATCATTTTCTCTGAGTTGCAAATAGCACCATAATGAGATTTCTCAGGAGAATTTTTGGTATTGGGGCCAGGTCTCTCACATAAAATATTGGATAAATGACTATGTACACATATGTTTTTACAATTTAAAATGAGGGCATGTGCCAAGTATATTTTGACTCTTAGAGCAAATGTGCAGTTAATAATTTCTCAAGAATTTGAAAGAGCCTCTCATGAAGGTTGTCACTGAAGGTCTAGCAGCTGCTTGTCTTCTCAGAAATGTTACTTCATATTGGAAAGGCTTAATTTTGCCCTTGTCTATTTCCTAGGCACCGCACACTGTCTCCCAAGAGAACTTTGAATCTGGATAATCACAGAAAGTTACTGGGATATTAAAAACTTTACTTGGCACATGCTTTAATGAGATTTAGCATCTTCACATTTAGTATTAATTTATGAAGCATATTTCCAAATAGCTTAAGTTTTTCAAAGTTAAACAGCCAGTAAACTATTCTGTGGCTGTTTTATAGAGTACACTAGAATATCATACTTGGAAGAGGCGTGAGGTTCCCTCACTTGTAGGTGGTATTCTCCTTGGGACCAGAAATTTTGTCTCAGTTAATAAAACAATATTGGTGAATTGAGATTCAGAACATCTATTTGCTGCTTGCATTACCTCTTTGAATTTAAATACCTTTTATCACTAGTAATTGGATCTTTATCTGGCCTGCCTTCTTCCTTGGTTGTTGTGAGGCTCAAGTGATGTCATTTATTGGAAACTCATGTGAAATAACCTAAGGCATAGATTCTGGATGTGTCATTTTCTTTCTCCCCCAAGAAGTGAATGACTGCATGGTTAAATTATTTTGCAGAATGAGATTCAAGATTTATATTGACTTATAAAAGACTCTGGGTATTCAGGTAATAAAGAAGTCAGTTTAACCTAGCATTTACCACATTTACCGCACTTAGTACTATAATGGTCTTTTATCACAAAGCTTATAATATATATAATTTGATGTTACTTAGGAAATACCTTCACACAGAAATTTATACATGAGGAAACAGGGTTCAGGGGCTTATGGCTGGAAATGGGGAAGAAGTCACTGTACCTTTACTCGATGAAATTTTCAATTAGTTTCTTGATTTCTTTCTTTACATTTTACAGGTAGAGAACCACAGAGTTTTAGTAGGTTTTTATGGTATTTCTGAGGGATTTTGAAGATAATTCTTAGTATCTTTATGACATAACTTTGTTTTTATTTACTTATTGTTATTATTATTATTATATTCCATTTGATTCTAACTAGCCTGTCTTCAGTATTTGTGATAACTGTAGTAAAAACAGTATGACATAATTTATTTTATGAATAGATACTAATAATTTTACAGAACCATATTTGAATCCAAAGTCATAACATGATAGTATTTTCAAAAACTTCGATGAGGTTCAAAAGCTGGGTGCACAGTCTGTCTGGAAAAAGTCCAGCCATTGTTAATATAATGAGAACAGTTTGTGCAACATCAGTGTAGCCAGGCAGCCAAGGAGAGTGGACTGGAATGTGCATGCATGAACAATGATGACTTCACTGTATTAGTCAGTGGGGGTGGTAGATGCCACTGAGTGAGCACGTGTACTATGTGGCCGTCACACTCAAAATGATTTAGTGAATAGAGCAACTAATCTGCATCAGAGTTTGCATTAAGCTTGAATATTCCTCTGTGGAAACTATTTGGATGATTCAGAAGGCCGCAGCTATGGGCAACGGGTGATGGGCAGCTTCATCATGACAATATGCCTGCTCATGCATCACATCTTGTGCAGAGTTTTTTGGGGAAAGATCAGATCACTCAGGTGACTCAGCCTGTCTCAGCCCAGGTTTGGTGTCCTGTGACTTCTGGCTTTTTCTGAAACTAAAATCACCTTTGAAAGGGAAGAGATTTCTGACCATCGATGAGATTCAGGAAAATACAACAGAGAAGCTGATGGCAATTGGGAGAACTGTGTGAGGTCCCAAGGTGCCTACCTTGGAGGGGACTGAGGCATCATTGTCTTATGTACAGTGTTTCTTGTTTCTTGTATGTTCTTCACTAAGTGTCTCTATTTTTCATATTACATGGCTGGATACCTTCTAGACAGACCATATCTATATCTATATCTATTAAATTTAATTCTATGACATTTATCTATTGAACAAATTGTATATAGGTTTTATTATATGAAACTATAAATCAGATATATACAATCATTCTTACTTTGATTGGACAAGTTACCGTAATATGCTTCCCAAGGAATATCAGCTCCACTTAGACAACAGAGGCCAGCATGTTGAAAGCTTGATCTTGTACAGTACAGTGCGTAGTCTTCATACTTTCTCTTTTTGTCCTGGTGTATCCGTGAGGAAGTATTCATTCCAATTTTATAGACGAGGGTCTGAACCATTGCGTTCTCCTGACTCCCGTGTTTGTTAGGGCAGCCGCTGTTCTCCTAGTTGCCTCTAAGAATCACTCCGGACTACTTCTCAGTGCCCTAGAACCAGTAACTCAATCTTCTGGATTCTAATTCTTGATATATTTCCAGCACCCACTCCCTTTTTTCTGTTCCTACTGTCACCATATAATGCAGGTGCTGCTTGCCTCTTGGCAGGAGCTGGGGCAGTCTCCTAGGTGTTCCCCCTCATAATGTCTTTCCTTAAAATTGTCCTGTATCCCACAGCTAAAATATCTGACCGCATCTAATTCCATTGCCCATACCATGGTCACTATGTTGTGCTGCTATTAAGAGAGAATAACAATAGGTACACTAGCACTTTGCACATGACTAGAGAAACCATAGCTGGTCATCCCCCATCAGAGAGAAATAAACCCGATTAATCTTATTGGCGTCACAATGGAAAGTTTAGAGTTTCAGGAGGTAACATTCCTTTTGGAGGTAAGTGGCAGGAATTTTGTTTGTACTTCTCTTTAGGTATCCGTGAACTTGTTTCTGTGGACACACTTACTATCCTTCTTGACTTAAATGGATCTTATACTTGTCCGTAGGTTTTCCTTTTCTGGCCTTGCATTTCTACTGACTTTAGTCTCAAAACTATTGAGAAAATGTTGGTTCCCTGTATGTTTTATGGTAAAATCATTTCTGAATAGTGGGAATTTTCACCTTCTAAATACCCAGAAACATACATTTCCACCACGGGTACTTTCACTCATAGAGAGGAATATTGTCTATAGATGAGTTCTGGATTTATTTGTTTTTTGCTTGTTTATGTTGTTTTGTTTCTAAGACAGGATGATGGTGATGGTTGTGATGACATTCACCATAATACAGACTCTCTATACTGCTTACCATATGCCATGCACTCTGCTCAGTGCTCTGCACCTATCAAGTCTACCACTTACAAGATAAGGAATATCTTTTCTTTTTCCAACATTATTTTATAACCTTGAGCTTCCAATAGAGTATAAACACTACCAGCCCACCCAATATTTACTATATTTTTTTTCTTGATATATTCAGGCATTTGTTATACATCTTTAAATCCTCTTGGCACTCTCTTATTACAGTCCTTCTGAAATGGAAGCATCTAAGTTATATGTAAACTAGAATTCAGATTAATTACTCTTTGCTCTAGTGATTTTATAAAGCATTAATGTGCTAACACCTAAAAGTGCTTAAAACCTCATTGGAATTTAGCATGGGGTAGATTTTTGAATTATACATTATTCTCAAAAGGAGATTTATTACAGGCTTATACTTATAAAGTAGACATTGTATTTTGATTAGGATAGGGAGGTAGCCAAATAAATTGAAAATGTTAGTGTATGAATACAAACCTTGGAAAACTCTTGTCCCAAACTGAACTTTTCTTTAGGAAAGGGGGACCATTTTGGAACAATTGTTTGCCTGTGACTAGCTTAAAATTCAACAGTTTCATCAGCATTTATTAAATTACCAAGCATCTCAATGTGTAAATTCTTCCTTTCCCTGTACAATTTCTACATTATAATATAAAACTTTATTCTTGTATTCAGTGAAATCCAGGCTGGCCTGAAATTACGAATACAAATGCTTCACTGGGGTTTTTCTTATCAAGCAACTTCAAATGCAGTTAAATAAATAATCTTCCTAACACTCTGATAATTACTAGCCTGGGAAGGATAAGAATTATAGTGAATGTTAGAATATATATGATACTTTTTTAGTATGGTCTTTAAAATGAAATGTTTTAAGATTTATATTTACATAGCTCACTTAAATCTCTTGTGTTGAATATTTTAGATTTGTTAGTCTTTGTAGAAAACTAAATCAAAAGCTCTGTACAGCTGTTAGCTCATTTAGGACCCATTTTTTAAAACTCATTTACATAAATTAGAGAAGAAAAATATAGAGATGTTGGTTCTTGGTATTTTGCATAAAATTCAGATGTCGAGCATTGATTAAATATTTAAGAAATTGTGTAATTTAAGCCTATGTGTCAAAGTTATTTATTTTTGTAAGTTGTTATGAAAGTTTTCTTTTTCTTATTAAAAGGGGATAGAAGCTTTGTGGGTACTCAGCTCTGCGTTGTAATGCAAAGCAGTCAAGAGAAACAGTAAATAAGTGGATGCCTCTGTTCCTCTGGCACAGTAGTGCAAAAACAGGAGGCAGCCTTGATTTGTTCTGTCTTCTGGGGTAGGATCCCAAATGACATGGAAGGAGAAGGTGCAGGAAATAGGATATTGTACAGGCAGGTGGGGAGGACCAAGGAAAGGTCATTACCAGTTTTAGGCGTGGCGCCTTGGTTCCTCTTTCTAGTAGAATGTTTCATGCCTGTCTTTGGTGCCTGAGGCATACTAGGTACTCAAAATAGTTGCTTAAAAAAATTGAATGATTCTCAGCAGTTTCTGAACCCCAAGTGTAAAAAAACAACAACAAAAAAGAATTCTATTTGTTAAAAATGAAAAACATTTACAAATAAATGTGTCCTGGATTATTGACACAGGTATACAGGAGATACTGGGAAATAGTCAAATCTTACAAAAGTTTCCCTGTGAATTAGATGGTAAGATCGAGATAAAAAGGATCACCTAAGGCTGTGGTTTCCAAACCGTGCTTAGAGAAAGATTTGACAGGTCGCTTTGGGGCTTCCGTGGTTGGTTGGCGAGTGAGGGGAAAAGTTTCTCTGCTGCACCTCCACCCTGGTTCTCAGACGGAGACCGTTCAACTTCATAGCTCACTTTCTATGTCTCTGCATAGTAACTTATATGAATACAGGTAAGGTACGAAGAAACCAGTCATATAATAAATTGATGGACCACAAACATAGTACTTACATTTTCTTTTTTTGTATAGCATTCCTTTGGGTATGCTTTTTTCAAAAGCCATAATTTTACTTGATTTTTTTACAAACGACTTTATTGATGGCAAAATAATAATAATCTCAAATTGAATTGACCGTGGGAGGTGTGGCCGACCAGCCTGAATCAATTAACCACGGCATTTCGCTGTATTTTGTAGCAAGGTCTCTGCGCTGTAAAAACTATAGATGGTTGGTCTTGGAATTCTGAAATAGAAAATTATGCCAAGTATCTAAGTTGGGAATATTTAAGCTCTATTAACTCTTAAGCCATATAACAGATTCCAGTCTGGGTAACACACAGATAAGTTTTGCATTCTTTATTTCTTTTCTTGATCAATTTTTGTTAATTATCAGCTATATGCTTGGTACCAGGGATCCAAAGGCAAGTGTAGTCTATAAAATGGCAAAGGAAAGCAAAGTTATCTGATTGCTGTATCACATATCTATTTGGTTATTTTCATATTAATGCTAAATATTCAGAAAAAACTAATGATATAAAGTATTTTAATTTAATGTTTTTCCCCAGTAGCACAAAGGGAATCAGTGATAAAAATTGTGGGTGACTTCATAAAATGTTATCTTTTCTCAGGAATTTATCAAAACTCACATTTAAACCTTAGGAAAATGTTGGTGTGGATAGGGCACATTCAAGGGTGGGCAGGTTTTCTTCTCTCAGTTTTGCAGATGAAAGAGAAAATGAGCAATAGAGAAGTTTACTAAGATACTCAAGGTTACAGTGTTCTTCCATCGTCCATCTCCGATTTAGATGGCCCTTCCTTTTTCTCCTCCTGTTTTCTCTCCCGTACTCCACACTGCCTCTGCTCAGTCAGTGGCCTTCTGACTTTCTCATATGGTGTGAGTCTCTCATAAAGAGAGTGAATAGGTCCTTTCGGATGTTTAGTATATATTTTAACTAACGATTCTAACTTTCTACCATTTGTCAAAGTCTGAGACAATTTTAAAGAGAAATCTATATTTTTAAAAAATGGTTTTATAATATATAGACTTTTTCATATAACTAGAAAAGCATAGTAGTGTTTTGAAGTTACATTTTCCCTCATGTTTATGTTTTGCAGCTTGTGTAGGATTAGGGTTAGAATAAGCTCACACACCTCACTGATGTCAGATAAAGCGTGAAATATAGGTTAATACAGGTAAATGTGAACTTGCAGTATAATTCAGATACCCTCTGACTATCTTATAAAAGCTCTTGATTGGGAAAAAGCTCTTGATTCAAAAACATTTTCAATTAATAGTTTTCTGAAATACCCCCTCGCCTCAAGATATAGTTCCTTATTCAATTCTATCTTCTAATAGCCTATTTCTTTTCTTGAGAGATTATAGATATTTAAGCTGTGAAGAATTTGCCCTACCTGAATTATTACCATAGGTGTTGAGTAAACAGCAGACATTATCTAGAAATGATGATTTTGTTTTCATATAAATATCTTCAGCTGTAAAGGGTTCAGTTAGATTGCAATGTCAGATATATATGAATACTTGACATGCTTTGTGTTCTATTAACTTGGCTTATTTTTACAGGACGTGGTTTTTATTGTTTTAATATTTATTACCTATTTTTGTCACTTCCAAAATGAATAAAGCTTATATTGTGAAATATTTTTCCTATAGGATATTTCCCTGAAGTTTTAATAAAGCATCAATAATTAGCACTAAGTGCTCATAGTTTTGCAAGATAGTAATTGTAAGCATGCACTATATAATTCATCATGGGTTGCAGTTATAGAATTCATCACACTGCAGGCAATGTGGTAATGGAAAAACAAAGGTCATAGCTATCTTTAAATCTGGTTCAGAATTATTTATTAGGTTTATTCTCAAGTTGTTTTTCTGTATGAAATGCTTATGAAAAAATAGAACCTCCAAAGCAGTAGACATTCTAATGAAAAACTCATGTATAGTGTCAGTCAAAGTTGAAGGGAAAATTAACCTCTTGTTGGGTTAAGATGAAGGAAAATTAAATTTAAATACTACATAGTGTTTTCAATCATATGTCAATAAAGGGAAATTTTATGTCGCTGTGTCTAAATTCAACTGTCTTTCGAGTGTTTAATTTTGAATTCCAATATGTATTTGGCCTTGTTATCATTACAAAAATTCATACATGAACCCATGTTTTTTATGAAACAATTTAAAAAATATAAAAGTATACCTAATAAAGAGCAGAAGTCCCTTTTCATCCACCCATTCCAGTCCTTTCCCCTCCCTGGTGAACCACATCAGAAAGGTTACGGATCACCAGAGTTGAGCATGTCAGTTCTCCTTTCTGAAGTATGTCTTAATCTTATTTTCTGTAATAGAGTGTTTCAAGAAATAATCTTAGTGAATTCAAACTTAGTGAATTCAAATTATAGAACTAAGCTCTCAGATACAGGGAATGCTTTTAGAGATTGTAATCTAGACAGAAATTTAAAAATAATATATGTACATACATATGTTAATGTATATAATACATAGATATATCATATACACATGTATGTGTGTAAACATATTTATGTGCACATACAAAATACATGGATCATCAGTGCTTCACCTCAGAGAAGGTTTCATGGAAGAAAGTAGGTATCCGTTGTTTACTGGGGCGGAGTAAGAGAAGGGTAGTGGGAAGACCTATCTATCCATCTATACATATATGTATATGTATTTATATAATATCTATATTAGTAAGATTAATATTAATTAATATAACTATATATTATTTGTTTGATAATATAATATAATTAATGCAACCGTATTACATAATATACTTCTATTTTATATATGAAATCTTGATAATATTATACATATGTCCTGTATCATCCTACTACCTTCCTCTCACACCACCCCATTAAACAATGGATATCTGTTTTCCTTCATGAAACCTTGTCTGTGTCATGTTGATGTTACATGTATTCGATGCAACAGACAAAGCTCTGAAAGACACCATGGAAATAAAAATGTTTGTCTCCAACACTAAATAAACTGTTGAGGTCCTTAAGATCAAAGACCACGTGTAGTTTAGCAATTGTTAGCATTAATTTGTAATTCTGTTTCAGGTTTTACATATTTGAAGTCTGTCCAGTTGGTAATTGGGCTCTGCTTGAACTTCAGAAAGAATAGAGCATAGACTCATAGAAAAATTTATCTTTGAAATTCAGATAGAACTGGATCTAATACCCATGACCATCACTTATTTGGTCTGTAAACCAGGATAAGATACTTAATTTTTCTGAAGTTTATTTTTTTCATCTGTGAAGATAAAAGAATATTTATATCATATGAATATTAAGAATACTAAATGAGTTAATTTAAAACATTTGGTAAAATATGTATAAGAAATCTTAATTCATTTCTCTAAACATCTTGAAAGGATCCTATGCTTTTTAAGTTCAAGTTCTAATTTATAGTGAAATATTTAATACTTAATTTTATAGATACATAGTCGAGGTGAATTATGAATTTCATTTGCCATTTAATCTGCTTTTCAACATGAATTAACTTCAAGTATCATACAACTGTATTTTTTTATCTAAGACGTTGAACTTGAAAATCTATTGAGAAGCAGACCTAATAGTGTGAGAATTTGGGAGACAAAGAGGAGCCAGTTTTGAAAGAAAAGCAATGTGTTTCTCAACTTTTCTTCCTGGGAGGAAGATGTGAACACTTCCATCTGCCAAGGACATGGAGGGGGAAATGGTATAAATACATTATAAAGGGCACTGCAAGGGTTGTCATGCTTCAGAGATAAACAGATAATCATTACCATATATAAGTTAAAAATAGTATGGAAAGAGTGTTTCATGGGAGATTAACAACTGAAGCCAGAAATGTTTGCGGTTGCTCATATGGAAATTGCTTTGTTAGATGAATGTACAGACTGGGAGAGAAGTAGTCAGTAATCTGTGTGAGCTGTTACTTTCAAAGTTCAAAACCCTGCATAGGGTGGCTCTGATTTCAGATCAAGTTGCATTATGTTGGTAGAGTTATCATTTCTCTTTTGGCTTTTGAGTCATTTATGAGCAAGATTCTTTTTCTTAATGGGAAAGAATAACCTTCTCCCTGGCCTTGTGTACTATCTGAGTGTAATGTTCCTGGACCCTTGCTTAAGGGTTCATAACAAGCTGTGGGTCCTGAAAGGGGCTGAGGAGTTTTTTCTGGTGGTCTTTGAATCTGTAATTGCTGCCAGCTGAGGAACCGAAATTTCAAATAAGTTGAAGGAACTTTCGCAAATAACACTTAACATAATTACAAGACATAAAGCTCAATATAGAGTTTATGTAATAAAGTCTTACCTAACCACAAAATAAATACGCAAGGACCAGTCACACAGAGGTCTTCACAGAGGTATGTATTAAGCTTTTGCTTGACACTGTACTTGTTTAAATTTATTAAAACCTTATGGCTGTGCATTTGAAATTATGCCTGTTTGAAACATCCTTTTACAGATTCTCTATTTTGTTGTGAGCATTTCCAAGAACACCCAACCATAATGATAAAAACATGATCATCAAAAGGCAGAGAATTCTCCATCTTTGCTTAAGTTATTGGAATAAAATGGTTTTGAGAGCTTGACCAAGGACACCTAGTTACTTATTTACTGTTTTAATAGTGTGTTCCATTTTTAGGGAAATGCAATATAAAATTCCAGGCTCCAAAGTAGTCATATTAGTAAGTGTTCATACTACAAAATTACTCTTTGCTTTTCAGAAAAGTTTGACGTAGTAGTCACTTAAATATGGAACTTCTCCTCGATACCTTTGCTCTATGATTAGATTTAATTTTGCACAGCTTTTAGGAACATTGCTAATATTCTGCCAGGTAAATTAGCATATTGTCTGGTTCCAATTGTCAAAAGAAAAAGTTCTTGAAGTTATTGACTATTGTTCTCTGTAGACTTAGGTTTTATTTGAAGAAACCATCCCTCAATATCTCTTCCACACCTTCCTTCACTTTGTTAAAGCATATACTTTTTGCTCTAATGTCCCTTTTGTAAGTAGTATTTTCATATAACAAAGACTAGAAACTTGAATCAATACGGGAATTCTGTAGATGCTTTCTTCTTTATGTCTTCAAGGCTTATACAGATCTTGTCTTCATTACTTTAGTCAAGGTCTCTTTCCTTTTATCTAAAAATAATTACTCCCCCTACTTCTTAACCAGTGGTTCTCAACCAGAGGCAAAGCCACAGGAGACATTTGACAATGTCTGGAGATATTTTCAGTTGTCGCAACTGAGGGTGTGATGTGGTGGGCATCTAGTAATTAAAAGCTATGGATGATGATAAACACTGTATAAAGCATAGGACAGTCCCCAGTTATAATTATCCAACCCAAAGTGACAATATACTAAGGGTGGGACCCTCTGCTTGAATACCTTTTTCATCATTTTTCTTTCAGATGATTCTTTAAAAAATGCTACTTTTGAGACATAAATCACCTAATGAGGCATCTTCAGGGCTATTATCTTGAATACATGATCTAAATTCTCTACCTTGTTTAAAATTTGTACAACCAATATATTGAACAGCTTTGCTATGGGATCTTCTGTTGCTTCTGTTAGGGCGTTGTCCTCATGGTCATCAGAGATGTCACGTACTTCAAGTTTCCGGTGTCTTTACAGCTCCCCTTCCGTGGTGCCAGGGAATTCTGTTCTCTGTACTTCTGAACTACCAGTTCAGGTCTTGGAAGTCTCAGTTGACCATTGTAAGAGAGAATTTTTCCATTATCTGTATATTACTTATTAACCACTTATTTCCTCATTTCTGTTATTATCATTTTTTAAAAATTCAGTGTCATCCATTTAGAAAAAAAAATTTAATATGGAGTGTATTCCCTTTTATAAAAAACGATAAAACTTGAGTTTTATCTACTGGAAGAACAGAATGAAATGCTTCAGCTTCAGTCTCCTTGACTTTCTGCTTGTTTCCTAAGCAGCTTTTGAGGCGTTATCAGAGAATTCTACCATGCTAACCCTTGTAGTATTCTTGAACTTTTTGGTATATGTTTCACCATAAAAAACTTTAGAGATTATAAGCCTCTTCATGACAGGAACTTCCTGTTAATACACTTCTGTGTACCTCATAGTTCCTTACATAGCACTGTGCATATACACAATGGATATTTAGGAAGTGTGAATGGAGGGGAATGGCCAAGTCATCAAAACTTGTTCTGGAAACGAGCTAATCAAAAGGCTGACTCCTAGCCTGGGAAGAAGATTTATAGAGTACAAGGGTTGAGTAGATAAATACATCATCTTTTCTCTGAAAATTCACTAAAATGAATTAAAAGATCCAAAAATTGGAAATATATTTCATTCTGAAAATAGTTAACTTCTTCAACTTTAAATCTCAGACTTCTAGGGATATTTTCCAGATGTTCTGTTTGGACCTAATTTTGAAAATAAGACATAGAGATTGATCATGTATCTCCCACAAATTGAATGCTCCTTAGCAGTGTAGGACAGGGGAAAAGAAGATTCCAGGGAGCTTCCCAGTTATTGCAACTTGGCAGAATGGGGGTTGGACGCAGTGTTTGGCAGTTGACATTTGCCCTTTAGAAATCCATTCCTCCATTTGGAAATGGGCAGTGTAGGGTAGAAGGGAGGATTTGCAGTCATGGAATTTTTTAAAAAGCTTGTTTAACTCTGTTGTAAGAGTTAAATAAAATATGCAAGACTGCGCCCACTAGCAGCCCCTCTCCTGCTCACTTCAGAAACCCAGTTTTATTTGGGAGACCAACATCACTTCCCAGCTCGCCATGCATTGTGGGATGGTCTCCATGACATAACTGAAGATTTTCTGGAGTCTTTATTTAAGGGGACCCCTTCCCTTTTTCTTGCTTCTTCTTGACAGGAAATATCTAACATACAGCATTAAAGAAAAATACCATAAATAATTATTTTGCTTTTAAAATAGATTACTACCTGTTTTCAATAACTAAAATCATATCATATTTATTATTTTTTAACATTATAGTGACTTCACTATTACATTTTTATTGCACATAACTCCTATCAGGAGTTTGATTAGGACCACTGATTTTCTGGGTTGTGTGGGAGGGCTACTATGGGTGGAATCTGAGTCTATCTGAGATAGAATGTGGAAACATTTCTTTTAAAGTTCAATAGTTGTTTATTTGATGTGTGCAGTTCCATTTTTGTTCCAAGTCTTATGTGAAGCTGGGTCATCAACCAGGAAGGAATGGGCCCTGAGTGTTCGAATGGTGATACTCCACAAGAATTGGACCCGTCAAGCAGGAACATTCTTCCTGGTCACTGGAACTGGACATCGAGTAGGAATGGGGAAAGGTGGGAGGGAGATGACGTGGAAGCTTAGAATAGGAAAAGGGGAAAAGTAGCAACCTGAACAACTTGCAGAAATTCGTCAACAAGTAATGCCAGAAACCTAAATTATTCCTTACACATTTATTTATTTAAAATATATCATTCCCTGTAAACATATGCCCGGGCACCTACTCCAGCGTGGGCATCATGGCAGACACTCGGATTGCCATGCTGAGAGTAGACAGACTAGGTTGTGTGGTATCTGGTGTCACAACATGGAGCTTCAGGTGAGGAGAGAATTACACTAATAAGTAGGAAATGGGAACAGTGTGGGAACTGACTGTGGGACGGGGGGGATGAGTGCAGGAGGGCAAAGGGGGGAAATGAGACAACTGTAATTGAATAACAATAAAAATGATAAAAAAATAAAGTGAATTGGGGAAAAATTGGGAACAGAGACAAAGGAGAGACACAAATGAGAGCTTAAGATGGATAGATGTGACCGCAGCAGGGATGTTAAGAAACAGTTTTTTGGGGAAGTGGAATGAAAATGAAAAGAAACTTTTCCAACCAAGCAGATATTTGAAGGAAAGTAAAGATGGAAGATAATGTATTCTAAAGAAAGGAAGCAACATAGAAAAAGGCCTGTGATAGAAGAGAATAAATTCAAAGGGCTGAAAATAGGCTAATGGGACAGATAAAGGAGGAGCATAATTCAAGGGAAGCATAATGTGTTATGTGGCAAGACGGATCAATGTCATTTTTCCCTAAAAAATAGTGGGTTTTGCAGTACTAATTAAAATTGGATGGATTGCTAAAACTTTGAATCTTTTCCTTTTATGCCTTTACTCTTATGGCTTAGCTACAATAATTAAAGCAATATATACCAGTGTTTCTTGTTTATAACTGTACTATAAGACTGAAAATAATTTGTATATTATGTATTTAATCATGAAGTAAAAATAATTATTTTCTTGTGTCTATGAATTGCTTACAACTATCCCTATACTCTTCTCCTTTTTTCTGTTACTCATCTTATTCCTAGTTATAACTTTTTCATATATTGTCCAGTCTTTATTAATCACTAAACCTGAAGAATAAGAGTTAAATATCATTAGAATTCAAGGAATGTAAACATAGTTTCAGCTATTCAGCTGTGGGTTCATTTGTTCAATTATTGATCAAAAGATGTTATCTTTATCTGTTATACAGACTCTGTAATATCTCTGAACTGCCAGTTTTATTCAGCCATTCAGTGTTGTTTTGTAAAATAAGAAAAATTAAGAGTCAGAGGAAACAGAATGGTGTCCATTCATTCATTTTTACATGGAGTTGTGTCACATGACTATAGGAGACCGTTCTGCGTGGTGTGGGCCCAGCTCCCACTCAGAAAGGCCAGTGGAAAGCGAGGACTGGTACACAGGACCCATGCCCACGGATAGGTTCTCCCATGGGAAATCAGACCTGTGTTATACCTAGGCCGCTTTGAGGCTTGTGTTTTGCTAAAACTCCCTCACCCTGAATTGCGACAGCAAATGTTTACCACATATCTTTAAAGTAACTTCCTAAAATCTATGCTAAACCTTCAAGGACCAGCGTAACCAGATCAACCACTTTTCCCTTTACATTTGCAAATATCCTTCTTTTTTGATATAATTGGCAACATCCTCTCCTTTGTTTTCTGTAAAAGGTAACCAACTAAAGCGAATCTGTGCATAGTAAATAAGAACCATCCTCAATGTAATGTGCCCAGAAAAGCAATAAAACCCTGTCAAGGCAAGGGTCAGGGTGCTCTCCCCTTGAGAGAGTGACCATGCCTTCCCTTTTCTTCCACAGGATTCAGTAGTTGATGTGAATTTGTCTCGTCTCAGCCACAACACAGTGGATCCCATGAGCCGGGATCCGTATCACACGACAAATTAATGCATTATGATATTCTGTATCAAGAAGAGACTTCAAATTCTCAGCTGGGTAACTGATAAGCCTTAACAATCCAGTAAAAATATACACTTTTACATTCTAATACCCTTAGTTTAAAAGGTAGGACTAAAGTAAAATTTATTAACTTACCACTAGTTATGATTTCAAGATCTTTTTTCAAGTTTATTTAAAAGTAATTTAGTTAATTTAAAAATTCATGCACCTTGTAGTCATATATTGTGTTACTTTTGATTGATTACCTTTATTTCTATGACTATCACAATCTGTATAAATGCAACATATTTGGCTTTTCCTTAATTCTGTCCATTAGAGAATCCTACTAAGGTGGTATGTTACTTGGGTCCAATTTTTCCTTCTGTTTTACATTTTGGAAACTGGTATGAATTATTTTTTCTTTCTTATTTTT
>PVJI01008408.1:26261-71479 GCA_004026765.1 Micronycteris hirsuta
TTTTTTTTTTTTTTTTTTTTTTTTTTTTTTTTTTTTTTTTTTTTTTTTTTTTTTTACTTTCTATCACTAAGAACTTCTATGTTTTATGTTTGGCCAAAATCTAGCTTTCTTGTTGAGTTATTACTTTGGCTTTATTTGCCTCTGATTTCTCTTTCCCACATTAGAAACCCCCTTTTTCTTCTTTCTCCCTGATTTGCTACTTTTGTGAAAGTCATAGAGTAGCTCTAACCAAATTAGCAGATTTCTAATTTAATGCCCTTCTAATTCCCCTAACCATAGAATTGCTTTCTTAAAGTTTTATATATTATTTTGGGAAAAGAAAAGAAAGTGGCATTCTTGGTCACTTGTATTGTTTAGGGGAGTTGCGATGAACTTTTACAAACTTATAAGAATGCTTCTTTATTTTTTCCTCACATGACACCTGAGAGCAGCCTGATTTATTTGTTGCTGTAGTTAGAGTATGGTAGCTTCAAAAAAAACTGCATAAATTTATTATTGTTTTAACTGAAATATTGGCCAAATTTAACATGATATTTGATTGTATTATTAGTCAACAAAAATAAATCCAAGATCAATAATGTTATCTGTAAAACTACTGAATAAGTAAGATTTAACATTATAGTAGTTATTTGTGACTTATTCTGTTTGAACATCCTAAAAATGTGGAGACAAATTACTTATTTTAAATTGCAATTACTAGTTTTTATTGTTGACTAGTCTATTTTAATCTGGAATATCAGTGGTTTGCCTGATATTTTCACGACTTAATTTATGACCATTTTATGGGCTTTGTTTGTTTTTGCTATTGTGATTATTTTCTTTTTCATTACAGTTCATAATTGGTATTGCCAGTGTTTTGAGAGCCACAAAATTTTGTGAGTGGGATCTTTAAAATATTAAATTTTTTAATTGGTTAATACTATTACATAAGAAAGGCCACATTATTATATGCCCTTGATCTTGTACCTAATCACTTACTCAGCTCTGTTCATAGTTCTTTCATATTTTCAAATGATTACTTTTTATAT
The DNA here is from genome assembly GCA_004026765.1 of Micronycteris hirsuta. Classification (NCBI taxonomy): domain Eukaryota; kingdom Metazoa; phylum Chordata; class Mammalia; order Chiroptera; family Phyllostomidae; genus Micronycteris; species Micronycteris hirsuta. The sequence continues at coordinate 27,290 of PVJI01008408.1, forward strand.
TTAAAAGAGAGAATAGATTGTTTCTTTGTAATATTTAACCCTCTAATATACTTTTCTTGTCTTGTTACATTGGCTAAGCAATTCAGTACAATGACACCTTTTAGTAGTGATGCCCTTTATCTTTGTGCATTCTCTAACTTTAAGGGAAATTCTTAAAATAATGAAACTGATTCTTTTTCCCACTTTTCCTCTATTTCTTTTTGTCTTTCTTACTAAGGGATAGATGTCGGATAGTACTAAATGCTTTTTGGTATCTAATTAAACATTCCTGTTCTGTTTTTTCTTTACTTTCATAATATGTTAAATCACAATAGATTTTTATATATTGAAACCAACTTGAAATCCTAGTGTAAACCCTTTTTTTCCCACAATGCATTATGGTGAAAGAACATCATATGCATATTATTACAACTTCTAGTTAATGCAACATTAAGGGTTCACATTATTATTTATTTGGACCCAGCACCCACATGATCTTCTATAGACTGTAGGTAAACATCTTTATTGCCAGTTCTTTAATGCAGGTAGGGAATGAGGGACGGGCCATCCCATTGACTCAGAATATAGTTAATGAAAACTTACCCTGAATATTGGCCCAGCGTCTTTTTCTGTTCTGGAATTTGTTCACCTTCAGTTTGAGTCAACCCAGAATTTTTTTCTGCAGAGCCTTACCTTGTACATGTTGTGGTCTATGCTGTTTATTTCCAGTCTGATACATTCCCCTTTCCTTTCTAGTGCATTTGTGTGTACATGTGTGTACTTCCAGAGTGCATTTAATTCCACTGTCACCACCAATACACACTTGCATAGATTTATTACAATAAGATATCCTTCAAAAAGAAATTTTTGTTCTTTTGTTATATTCTCCAGCCATCATTCATTAGACAACCTAATTCATACAATTAAAAAGTAGTAGATTGATTTCTTCTTTAAAGACGTTCTTAGAAATTTATAACATTTGGGTGGGGGATGTTCCTGAGAGTTTACCATTATAATTCTCATTACTTGTAATCCCATCCTTGAAAGCTCATGCTGCCTTCACTGTTATCTTCCTCACATTATTTTCAAATATATAGTGATTATTCTCTGGTTGATTCAATGAGTTTAATTTTAATGAGCTTCTAAATTATTTTACTGAGTTGCATAAAGGAAATGAGCTATTTTGGATGAATTGTACATTACAAAGATGGCCCCAGGGTAAATGGTGGAGGGTATGCTTGGGTACTATTTTATAACTTGAGAAAAATTAAACAGTTACTATGTTTAAAGGGATAAGAACACTTTTATGTTTATTCACAGCTTTAGTAGGTTATGTTTTAATTTCAAAAAAGGAACCACTATTAGTTTGCACTTTCACACCCTATCTGACAATGAAAATAAGAAATTATATTTTTATTTTAGTTGGTATACAATGTATTGTATTATGTTTGTTTCAGGTATATAATATAGTGATTTGCCATTTTTATACCTTACAATTTGATCGTCCCACTAAGTTTAGTAAGCACGTCACCATGCAACCATCACACTATTATTGGCTATATTTCCCTTCACCTTTATCATCGATCTCTCTATCGCCCTTCTGCTCTGGCAACCATCCCTTTGGTATCTGTTTTTGATGAGTCTGCTTTATTTTATTGTTTGTTTTGTTTTTTAGATTCCACATAGACATGAAACCATATGATACTTGTCTTCTTCTGTTGAGCTTATTTTATTTAGCATAATACCCTCTAAGTGTATCCATGACCAGACTTCATTCTTTTTTATTGCTGCATAATATTCCATTATATATGTGTGTGTATCGCATCTTTGTTATCCATTCATCTATCAATGGACACCTACTTTGCTTCCATACTTTGGCTATTGTAAATAGTGCTTCAATGAATATAGGGGTGCACATATCTTTTCAAATTAGTGTTCGTGTTCTTTGGATTATGACCCAAAAGTGAAATCTAAAAGAATCCAACAAAAAATTAATATAACTCATAAAAGAATACAGTGAAGTAGTAGGAAAAAAGACTTTATATTTTAAATGCCATTTCAGGTATTCATTTTCTGAGTAGCTCTTGAAAAGAGGTGATTATCAGTTTAAAATCAGTGTGTTTATTAAGTCAAATTTATTTACTTTTTTATTTTGTTTATATTTGTTTGATTAAATTTTTTTTTTTTTTGTGCTGGAGAAACCTTTACATATTCATCTCTCAATTTGTCAAGTTATTTTTTTCTAAATTGTAGAGAATTATAAATAAAAGAGGTAGAGCTCCACAAATTTACTAACCTTTTTAAATCTCCAATCCATGAATATCCATAGAGTTTAATGTGGCTCAGTGACTTGTTCCCATGTCTCTTCAGCACCATACAACTTGGCACACAATCCCTAGTTTAGAGTTCATGATCACCGTCACATGATGTTTATTGGGTGGCCTAGCATGGTGGGTGATCCTCTGCTAAGACCTATAAAAGTTACTTTTAACAAATATCCTTGGTCTCTTGTGGTTGATGTGAAAGTGGATGTCGCTAGCCCTAAGTTACTGGAGTTTTTTAATGTTGTTTCTTGACAAACAAGATAGCTCTTCCTGAATCTGTCATAGTTTGCCTTTGGACTTATCTGAAATTTGAGTTCCATATGGTTCATCTGTATTCAATATTCATCTTCTATAACTTAAGCTGATTTTTTGCTGCTATATGTGCCCTAGAAATTAGTAACATATCAGGCTGCAGGAAATGACTACTAATTATTTTGTTATGAAGAGAAGAAGAAGTACTTAGAAGCTTAGTGTCATGCCTTAGAGCGCTTAAATTAAAATATAGCATTTATCATTTATATTTACATTCTTTCCATAACTTCTATTTTTGGTTTAACAAGACTATCATAAGCAACCAAATTAATGTTATGAGATAGTAAAAATTCTCTCACTGCCCTGTATTCTCTGAAAATCCAATGTCTAAAATGGACCTACTTGAAAACGAGGAATTTTTACTATTTGCTTAAACAAACCTGTTTTGTTTCCTTTGTAAAACAACCACTTTATTTCTTCTATCCACCAAACAATTAGTTCAAAGTAGAAAGATAACATGCCAAAAAGGGATTTACAAGACCTCATTACCTCAGAATGGAAAAAATTACTGTAAATCAGGTATTGATTACAGCGTTGGTTATCGAGAACATGAAGGACAGACCCAAAGGCTTCTTTCATGATGATTACACAAACTTCCCCTACCTTTCTTTTCCTAAACTTTACAAGATGTGTTTCTAGAAATGAGAAGTGTAACGTCTAGAAGAACGCCCTGGAAGGTCTAGTCTGTGGAGGTAATCTCTGTGAGTGTGTGTTTTTGTTTTGTTTTTGTCCCACACAATGATGGGAACTTACTTCCGAGTAAAGAACTTAAATCCAAACAAAACGGATCTGAGCAGGCTAGATGTCTTAGTACCTGTTTTCCTTTCATAGTTCCAGTCATGGAAATAAATATTTCATTCTATGAGAGGGCTCTATTTTTTCATAAGAATGATGTATACAATTACCTGTAAGAACTTTCTGTCATTGAATTCAGGTTTACTTTTTTAAAAATATATTTTATTAATTATGCTATTACAGTTATCCCATTTTCCCCCCTTTAATCCCCTCCGCCCTGCACACCCCCTCCCACCCACATTCGCCCACTTTAGTTCGTGTCCATGGGTCATACATATAAGTTCTTTGGTTTCTACATTTCCTATACTATTCATAACCTCCCCCTGTCTATATTCTACCTACCATTTATGCTACTTATTCTCTGTACCTTTTCCTCCTTTCTTCCCCTCCCATTCCCCTGTTGATAACCCTCCATGTGATCTCCATTTCTGTGCTTCTTTCTGTTCCTGTTCTAGTTGTTTGCTTAGTTTGCTTTTGTGTTTGTTTTAGGTGTGGTTGTTAACAACTGTGAGTTTGCTGTCATTTTACTGTTCATATTTTTTATCTTCTTTTTCCTAAATAAATCCTTTTAACATTTCAGATAATAAGGGCTTGGTGATGATGAACTCCTTGAACTTGACCTTATCTGAGAAGCACTTTATCTGCCCTTCCATTCTAAATGAAAGCTTTGCTGGATTACTTTTAAATGTCTTGTATCTAATAATTCCTATAAAAATTATCAATTTTTTTTAGCTTTGATGATTCAGTGTTCAGTATCCCCTAGTGTCTCTAGCTCTATTCATTGGATATGTGTATAATCAAGACACACATTTTTTGTAATTACTCCTCCTTTTTTGCTAGTATTTTAATTATTTCATAGCCATCAGGCATTTATTTGCCTTTTAAAAGCCTTCCAATCTCAATCAGAATGAATAAACAATGAAAACAAAGAGAGATTTTGTAGCCCTATTTTCCTTTTGATTGTGTGTGTTCTATATAACACTTAAATTATTCTTTATGAAATTAGTATATCCAGGAAACGAGAATTACGCTGTAGGCTGAGCGAATGGAAAACATGCTGGCGTTTCCTTTGTAAGTTTTCCAGGGTGCCACAGGAGGTTTCCAATGTGCCGCTTATTTGTGCTCTCCCCTGATCTTTTCCAGTTTATTATAATGCTGGAGCAATAATTAAAATGTTGCCTCGCCGTTCCCATGTTCTACACCTCACTGAAAACATGTCAGCAGAGAAAGCAAACGTTCATTATTTCTCAATATAAACCAGATCCTGCCAGAGATCATGCCAAACCCAACCAACCGTGACAGTCAAATCAATGTATGTTTTGGTTTAAATTTTTATTTTTGCCTTTGCTTTAGCAACTTGACTCCAGTATTTGTTGTTCCCTATGACTTATCATTTTAGGGCGTGACAGTTCCTGAAGTTGACAAGGCTTCCTGCTTACCTTTGCAATGTATATGTGTGACGACATAAACTATAAGAGAAAGATGACATTTCGATTCAATAAATATTTACTTTATGTTCCCTACATCTGTTTTACAGAACTCCATTTTTAATTTTTTCACCAATAGTTGCTGGAAAATGCTTGCTTTTACCTTTTTCCTGGATGTTACAAATTCTAGAATCAGTGTTCCAATTATTTACAAATAGAGATTTTATGATTATTGACCCAAGAGCTTTAGTTCTCAGCAGTTTGTATTCATGTCATAGAACATAAATTGGTCATTTTTTGCAGTTCTGGAGGCAGCGTACACACTCCATGGAGGTGTGAGTGTGAGTTAGACCACACAGCCAGTTTCCTGCTGCTGAGTCATGGAAACATCCCAAGAGGGATTATATTTTTTAATTTGATATTAAACTAAGCAAAAAAAAATTAATGGATGTAAACTTTAAATAGTCCTTCAGAAGCAAGTTTTCTGAGATAAGAATGTCCCGAATGTTGTTAAGTGTTTGAACTCTATAGATTCTGACTTGGGTTTCAAGTCTGATTTTTTTCATTCATTATCTGTGTGACTTTGGACGGGTTGTGGAATCTCTCGTGGTTTAAGTTTCTAAGTAATAGAATTTACCTCATAGTGTGTGTTATATTTTCTTTATTTTTTTCTCCTAGTGATTGTGTAAGGCATAAATCTGTTTCATACTACTGCTGATTGTTTATTGAATTTTACATGCATATTTACTTTTTCATTTCTTATTAACTTAAAATCAATGCTGAGTTATTTGGTATACGTTGTCTTGATTTTGTATAAAATGTGAAATTTGAAAATAGTGCAAATAATTCCTGTATACTCTTGATCCAAAATTCCCAATTTTAAATCTTATATCTTCACATATCAAAACCAGGAAATTAACAAAGATACAACCTGTTATCTAATCTACAGATTTTCTTACAATTTTGTCAGCTTTCCTACTATTATCTTTTTTCTGGTCCAGGATCCCATCCTGGAAAACATGTTTCATTTTGTTGTCATCTGTTTTTAGTCTCACTTAATCTGGGACACTTCATCAGTCTGTCTCGATGACCTTAAACTTTTGATAAATATTGACCTGTTATATTGTGTGACCTCTCAATTTAAGTTTGTTTGATATTTTCTGATGAATAGATCCAGACTATACATTCTTGGCAAGAACACCAAAGAAGTAACTTCGTATTCTTCTCAGTTCATTATATTAGGGGTTACTTGATATCCACGTGTCTCGCTACTGCTGATATTAATTATGATCACTTAGGTAAGGTGGTGACTGCCAGGTTTATCCACTGAAAATGTATTATTTTTCCCTTTATAATTAATAAGTATCTTGTGGGGAGCTACTTTAAATCTATAGGAATATACCAGTTACCATAGTTTTTCATGCCAAGGGAAAAAAAAGCACTGTAGGTAATCTTTTATATCTGTGACCTTCTCCATGAAAAAGGCCTCTTTCTGCACTCAGTTCTGGGAGGAAGTTTTGCCAGGCCAGTCTTTTCCTAGTTAAGACTGACCAGCACCAGTCGGGTCAGGATAGAACTCTTTTTTTGTTGTTGTTGTCGTTGTTGGTTACTATTCAAAGCCTCCTTCTTTGAAGGAAGTAGAGCCTTAAATTTAATGGTAAATACTTTTCTATGGGATTCTGAGATTAGGACTTTGAATACTAACTACTCACCCATTTAACCAACATTGGAGAGTTTAATGGTCATTAACCAGACCTCTTTTTTTTCTTTTTTCACTGCTCAAAACTATTCTAAGAGTAATCTTCCCCATACCCCCTCTGTCTGCCTATCTGTCTGTCTCTCTGTCTCTCTCTTTCACACACACACACGCGCGCACACGCACATTGCTGCCAGGAAAATATGTTTGAATTGCTCATTTTAATTCTTTTTTTGCATTAAGCTTATAATTAAAAATTTGAAACTATATTTTATGGGAACTATATAACCAATCTCTCTGCTTCAAGAGACAGTATCAAGTTTTTTTTACTAACACCTGGGCCATCCACTCAAGAAGAAACTCCTCTGACTCATCTTCCTACCTCATTAGCGTTTCCCACGTGTTGCAGAACGGCACCCATTATCTGCTGATACCTAGTCTGCAGCTTTTCCCTCACCTAAGACGGCGCCACCCCATCATCTGCCTTTATCCCCCTGATGTGGGTATGTTCGTGTAAATTTATCAATGTCCCTCACACCCACCTCCCAGGCCAGACATTCCTTCATAGACGGGGAACTATGTAGCATGGAATTCTAGCTTTTGACATCGGTCTAGTTTCCAAGTACAGACAGAATTTTTTTCTTATTTTTAATTTTTGGGATAGTTTCATAATGATATATTCTTTATCTAAAAACTTTAATGCTTCAAAGATGTCTTCATAGCTTGTATATAATGGCATATCTTGACAGAATTGATCAGCAAATGAATCCAGTTAGTAAATATGTATTGAGTACCTACTATGGGCATAGTACTTTATTTGAGTTAAAATTTATGTCAAAAAAGTTGTCTTTTCCTATCTACAATTCAGCCAAGAAAATAAGGCCTATACATATGTAAACCTAAGAAAAATATGAGTAAGGGATGGTGAGCCTATGACCATGTAAATTACTGACGTTCAGTAAAACAGATGATTTCATACGAGGACGTTGTCACAGCTAGGTTTTTGAAAAGCAATGTGAATAGAAAGAACGTTTTGGGGAAACCATTCCACTGGAGAAGGAATCACAATGATTATGTCAGTACGGCCGCAGTAGTGGATTCTGTACAGGAAAGAGCTGGGGTCAGAAGAGTTGATGGGGCTGTTGGTGGCTGGTCTTGAACGCTGACATGAAGTTTGTGCTGAAAGTCATGCGGGTTTGATAGAGTGAAAATGGTTATTCTACTGAGGTTAGAGCAGTAGCCCCAGGCAAAGGGAAGTAGCCACTTAGGGCATCCTAGAAGGAATCCAGCGACAGGGCGGTGTGGCTGTGACTCAGCGTGGGCACAGCCTGACGGGTGAAGGGTGAGTTGTGGAAGATCAAAGCAGGTTTGCTAATTAAAAGGGACATTGTGTATGAGATCGCTCTTTCAACTTCATTAAATTGCGGAATTTATATTGTGAATGATGTTGTAAGAAAATAAAGTATGACAGTGTGACAAGTCCCAGATCTAGAAATAATTGACATAATAATGGACTGCTTGTTTCTCAGGCCAGACGTCTGGGGCTTTTGGCTGCCCGTGTTTTGCCCCACTGCACTTTGGCTCAGGGCAGCGCGTAGTTCAGGTCTTTCCTATTTAACGAAGTCCCAGTGCTGCCCCCCAGAGTTTTATTGACCAATTATTTTTTCTTAATCACCTCATGCCACAAATACTTACTGAGCACTGACAGCGCGGGCAAGGCGTTATACTGGGCACGGAGAATAAAGGAGATGAAAGTGCTGGCCGGTGATCCTGTTAAGCCGGGGCCCCAGGTGCATTTTCACAAGTACTTTATTATCTCGAGGTTTTAGGAGGTGTTGTTGCACTGGAATGAGCAAGAATTCTTTCATTTGGAGAAGACAGTTTGGTTTTTCTCAGATTTTATCACCGGGTGACTTTTTTCCCTGCACTTTCGGAAATTTTCAGACACCATTTACTTTTATCCCCACTAGGGGGCAGTGTGTCACCATAAGATTTTTTTCCTTCTAAATCAGCAAAATGTATACACATTTTTGATTTGGTATTAATTATCTTCGAAGTGTAACAAACTGTTAAAATGTTTATAAAGTCCACAACTTAGGATGTTTGTAATTCTATCGTACGGGTAGCTGGATTTAGAGAGTTGTAGACACCTATGTGTGTATAGATACAGATAATACAGTTTTATTTAGAGTGTTTGAAATTTTATGGCATATAGGTAATTTTTGCATGAGTTCACCAAAACAAGGATGGGTGGAAGAGGAATATTTATATCAAAATATAAGCATCTGAATTTCAGGACAGCTTTGTAACTCATTGAAATTGAATTAGGCGTTAGGCGTGGAATTTGCTGAGACATCATAATGTTTACCCTTCAGAAAGAACTGTGTAATCTCCTGAGACATCTTAAGCCTAAATATATATACATATATTTTACCTTTATAGTTTTCCTTTTAACAGAGTTCATTGTGTTCTTAGGAATGATATATACGGAGGATGAATTTCTCTAAAAGATTTCCTTTCAGGTTGTCTATAAAGATTTGGACAGCAATGACATCATAGCTTTTCCTGCTATTCTCTGAGACAGGATTCTACAAAATTCATGTAAATTTGATTCTAATGGCATGCCATCATTTGTTTATACCTCTTTAGTTCAAGTACTGAGAGCTGTGTAGTACAATGATAGGGTTTAACGTTGTAAAATATGCCTTTGAGTTTTTAAGGTTTATATACACTGGAAACAGTTTTGCCAAAAGTTGTCATCTGAGAAAATTGAAAGGGACAGTAAGTAAGGAATCTGGAAGACATGGGCATTATAGGAAATTGACCATTTGTACCCCTGTGCAAGGTGCAACTTCCTAGTCATTTACTTCTGGAACTGCTTGTCCAGATTGTGAGGTGGATGTTGAGGAGGACAGAAAAGACAGCTGCTCTGAACTGTGGAAGCGCTGCTTGTCATTCCCAATCTTTTGTGAAAATAAAAAAAATTGTCTGCTTTCCCTGATTTCCTGAATCTAGCCAAAGGCTTAGAAGTCCCATGAGAATTTCTATATCAAGGCTTCACTACCCTATGGAAGCTGATAGACACATATAACCATGATAGGGAAACCTACCTATTAACCAAAAACAAAAGCAAAAACAAAACATATACTAGAAGGCTATGTCCAGGATTCCATTGACAAGACTTAATTACTGTTGAGTAAACTTAGAATTATTTTACATGTTCAAAAGACAATGGCGATAGTAACTTGGGTGCATATTTTATCTAAACATAGTATATTTTCATCCTCATCTTAAAATTGCAAGGAATAGAGAAATAGCTAAAGATGATAATATTCCAGAAGTTATATTTTTATTGTTTTATGAGAGGATAGAGTTTATAATTTTTAAGATTTTTCTCAAAACTTTGACATTGTTATTAAGTGAACAATATGATAAGATAAAACAAGTAATTATAATTATGGCAACAATGCAGACTTTAATACGCCTTATATCATTAAAGGCATTCCTGTTTTTGTTTCAATTCAACAAGTGTTGAATTTATCATTTTTATGCATGGGTATGTAAACATCAGCGTGCTGTGTTTATAGCTTATGCTCTTTATGGCTGGTGAGTAGAAATCAAGGAAAATCTGAAGCCTGGAAATAGCTAGAATTAAAGATAGTAAGTAAATTGCTCATAGATTTAATTTCAGTAATTTTTCTTGATTTTTTCTTCTGGGAATTTGAGTACCCACTTTCCCCTCAATACTTTTGCAAGGTCTAGCTTATCACAGTCACATGATACAATGAAAATTTATCATGATTTCTTGTTCCTCAAATCTTTCTTGTCCATTCTGGACTCTGCAATTAAATATGTACTTACCTTTTCTTTGAAAAATAATACTCTGCTTTTTAGATTTACAAAAAATTGAGATGATCACACAGAGTTCTCATATGCCCTGCATCCAGTTTCCCTTATTAGCAGCTAAAGGCCATAGTTTATTCAGATTTTTTTAGCTTTACTTAATATATTTGTTTGAATTCCAGGATGACTTCTGGCTGTCAGATCCTCTTAGGCTCTTCTTGGCTGTGACAGTTTCTCAGACTTCCCTTGGTTTTGATGACTTGACAGTTTTAAGGACCAGACAGATATATTGTGGGAGACCCCTCTATTGGAATTTGTTTGATGTTTTTCTCGTGATTTAGACCGGGATTATGAGTTTTGGGGAAGGAAGACCGCAAAGGTGAATGCCATTTGCATCACATTGTATCAAGAGTGCATTATCAGCCCTGGCTGGTGTGGCTCCGTGGATTGAGTACCAGCCTGTGAACCAAAGGGTGGGTGGTTGGATTCCCAGTTGGGGCACATGCCTGGGTTGCAGCCAGGTCTCCAGTGGGGGGGTGCGTGAGAGGCAGCCATACTTTGATGTTTCTCTCCTTCTCTTTCTCCCTCTCTTCCCCTCTCTCTAAAAATAAATAAATAAAATCTTAAAAGAAAAAAAAGAGGGCATTCTCATCAACATGATTTTTCCGTCTCATGTTGACCTTGCGTACTTAGTGTTAGCAATTAAACATTTTTATGATGTGATATTTAGAACACATGCAGGAATGTACGTGTGTATACTTATACATACATATGTGTGAATGATGCTAAAATGATCACCTATAATGCCCCTTCACTCTCCATCCTCGTCAAGAATGAAACACATTGCTTTGGATAGCCATTCACCTCAAGATATGCTTTTTTTTTAAATTTTATTTATTTTTAGAGAGAGGGGAAGGGAGGGAGACAGAGAGGGAGAGAAACAGCAATGTACGGTTGCTCCTCACATGGCCCTCACTGGGGACCTGGCCTGCAACCCAGGCATGTGCCCCAGCTGGGAATCAAACCGGGACCCTTTGGTTCCCAGCCCGCGCTCAATCCACTGAGCTACACCAGCCAGAGCAAGAAATGCTTTTTTAAGACCCATTTGACTTTGCACTTTTTGTGCTTGTGTTATCAGTACATTCATAGACCTACAGAATCAGGAGATGAGCTTGAAACCCATAAATAAATGGGCTGTCTGTTCTATGGACACATTAGAATTTTGTGTATGTCTCACTATTTTGCTTAATCAGTTTTAAATTTCCATTAGTTTCAAGGATAAAAAAATGAGCAATCGAGCTGAGGCAGAGACAGAAAACACCAAGTCAGTGGAATAACACAGGTCCTTCTCACTGAATTCTAATTTTTCCAAATGATGCCTATAAAACATGCACAAGTAAGTGAATCCTTAAAAGAACATTCTTACTTAAATTCTTTATTAGTTAAAGATACGTAAGTTATGGAACTACCACAATGAGAATAGAAATTTATTTGGAGATATGGAAATGTGCTTTTTCTAGTCCTAGAATCTTAAATAGATTTTTCCCTCTTATTTGTTCATTTGTTACTATTCTGCTTTCATTTTGACAAGTACAAACTGATTTCAAAGAAGCTATACAGATAGTCTTTTTGTGTTTATTTTTGAAGGGGAAATTTTAATTATCATCATCTGTTGTATGTCTTAATGTAATAAATGAGACTTGGGAGTAGATGTGTAAACCCTGAAACATTATAATTAATTAATCATTAAGAGTGACAAATATATATATATATATATATATATATATATATATATATATAGTTGGTTTTCATTTTGTTCAGTTTTAGAATACTTATTTCTTTGTTCATGAATGATGTGGCATGTAAGTGCATCACAGTTTAAGCTCAAACATATTTGGCTTTAGAATCATTTGTTTTTGTGTGATTTAGGTCTTGTGCTATTTGGAAACCAGTACGGCATTTGAAATACTGAAATGTCATTAAAACCCACAGGCAAGAGGCCGAAGTGACCACCGTTCAGCCCCTTGCGTGTCTTGTCCAGCTTCGCCTTTTAGAACGCAACCTGGGAAGTGGACAAAAGGAGAAGCCCAATGGAGGGGGTCTCTCACCACCATCCTCACAGATGAGAAGCCCAGGGCCTGGGCCAGTGGAGGCCAGTGGCAGTGGTGAAGCTTAGAGACTGTTCTTCTTTGTACTACTGCCAAGGCTTCTGGCTAAATATGCAAATAGGAGTAAACAAAGTAACCAAATAGTGGTCATCCTTAACAAATGAGTTACACTGAAGGGGTGATGACATCTCTATCATTGAGCCTCCTTTGCTTTGAATTTGTTATAATTTATGGAGTGTTACCATGTGTTAAGCATTGCGCTAAGTGTTTCATATTCAAAGATAAAATGAAAAATTCTTTACATCAAGCAACATCATGTGATGGAATAAATGGTCAACTAAAAAGACTATTTAGGACTCAGTGTGCTAGAGGAATTCGCAGCTGTGGGAGCAGAGGCACCTCGCCCAAACTGGGCCGGAGGAAAGGAGACAGGGCAGATTTCAGGAGTCCCTGCTATCTGGATGGAACCACAAGGAATAACCAGGGTCACCTAAGCTGGGAAGAGAGTGGGAAGGCTTTTCTGGCAAGGGGATTAGCTGGTGCAAAGGTATGAGGCTTGAAAAAACAGCTTGCGTGAGCAATCCTAAACAGTTCTGTGTGGCCTGGAGATTTGAGGGGCTTTCAAGGAGAGGCTGAATATACAAGACTCTTGTCTTTGCCAGGCAAAGGGTTCAGACTTGATCTTGAAGTTTAAAGGTAGCCTTCAGAGGATTTTAGGCAGGATAGTGATGAGATCAGATCTCTATTTTTAAGTGTTTTGGCTGCTGTGTGGGAAGCAGGGTAGAACAGTGTAGGACGTTAGAGAGAATGTTTGCAAGACTGTTCAGTAGTTCAGGACAGAGGTATTATGCTGGCAGCAGCCGTGTGTGAACTCTCAAGGACGGAGTGAATTCAAGAAACGCGAAGGATTTAGAAGCAGTAGGTCCAAGAGACACACTGAGCATTGGGATAAGGCATTCAGGTGACGCCAATTCAGACTGGTTACAGGATCCCACCTTTTGAACGCAGCACAAGTCTTAACACAGAGACTTAAAGATATGAGCTCTGTTTCCACTTCCCCTTTCCCTTCACAGCATCATTTCTTTGTAGCTTCAAGAAGCCTCGATGATTAGAATAAACATATTCCAATAGCCAAAATGACTTCAAAGGCAAAACCACATTTTAGCAACTTGAGAGAGAACTCATTTCACAAATTTGCCTGATCCCGACTTCACGAACAAGCAGTCTGCTCCCCAGCGCCCCTCCCCGCCCCCCACCCCGGCACTCGCCGTTTATGACGGTCTGTCGTTGGAGGGCACCTGGAAACGAGGCAGAGCAGAGGGGTGCTCCGTCAACGGGACAGCCACACGCCGGTGGAGAGCCAGCGTTGGTCAGCTGTTGGACCAAAGGAAAACCACCTTTTGTTTCATAGTGTTAGCCATTGAAATTGCTTCAGTGTTTTTCTTGCTATCTTCAGCAAAAGACTTTCTCCCTTATCCGGGGGACTGGGGCTATGGTCTGAGTGCCACAGAATGCCAAGGCAGAGAGCTGCAGACCGTGAAAGGCGGCTCCTTGAACTCATAGGAACAGAGTAGAATGGTCTTTGTCGGGGCTGAGGGGAGAGGAAATGGTTGGTCAGAGGGTACACACTTCCAGTTACAAGGTGAGTGAGTTCTGGGAATTGTACCGTATGGTGATCATAGTTACGATATTGTATTGCATACTTGAGAGCTGCTAAGAGAGTAGATCTTCAGGGTTCTCATACACCCACCCCCACAAAATGGTAACTCTGTGAAGTGATAGATGTGATAACTATTCCTTTAATTTCATTTTATATATATATATGTATGTATATATGTGTATGTATATGAGGTCTGTCCAGAAAAAGTCCTACTGTTGTTAATATAATGAGAAAAGTTTGCACAACAGTGATGTAACCCGGCAGCCAAGGAGAGTGGACCGGAATGCACATGGGTGAACACTGACAGCCTCACTGTACTAGTCAGTGGCGGGGGTGGGGCAGGAGAGGCCATTGAGTGAGCAAGCGTACTGTGTGGCTGTTGCATTCAAAATGAGCAAGTAGAGCAATGAATCTGCATCAAATTTTGTGTTACGCTTCAACGTTCCTCTGCAGAAACTATTTGCAGGGTGATGCAAGGAATGCAGCACAAATAAAAGTGTAGCGTGGACACTGCAAAGATGGTCGAGAATCTGTGGAGAGTGTTCCCCGTTTGGAAGGCCCGCAGCAAGCAGAGCACCTGAGAATGTTGAGCGTGTACGGACTGCAGTCAACAAAGATCGGCCACTGACAGTGCGAGAACCAGAAGATGATCTGGAGATTCCAAACCTACTGTGTCCGAGATTTTGATGCAGGATCCTGGCATGAAATGTGTTGTGGCAAATTTGTTCCACAGCTTCTGTTAATGGAGCAGAAGGAACATGTGGTGCATGTGGTGTGAGGTCCCAAGGCACCTACTTCGGAGGGAACTGAGGCATCATTGTCCTGTGTGCAGTGTTTCTTGTATCTTGTTCAATGCGTGTCTCTATTTTTCATAGTGCGTGGCTGGATACTTTCTGGGCAGACTATATATATACCCATATATATGGAGGCTATATATAGAGAGAGTCTGTCCAGAAACTATTTATATATATAAATAATATATATAAATAAAATTGCATTGTACCCCTTAAACTTAGACAATGTGTCAATTACATCTCTATTAAGCTGGCGGAAAACACTTAAATAAATATGGTTTTTGGAAAGTAACTTCTTACTAAATTTAGTGTGTGACATCTGCTCTCTCTAAAATATTGTTTTATCCTTTTTTTCTTTTTCTCAGGACCAGCAGAAGCTACAGGACAGTATAAGGCAAGGTGCCACTATCATTACCACCTTCATTAAAGAAAGGAATTCTGGATTCATTGGTCAGCTTCTGGTAGCATGAAGAACACAGAGAAAATACCTACTGAGTTTATAGAAACATTTATCTAAGTACTGTATCTCTTTTGTGCTTCCCTCCCTATTGTATGTGGTAGAATGTTTAAGTTGCCTTTCATGTTTCACAATTTGTAGAATATCACGCTGGGGTTATAAAAGTGGATCAATGTTTATATCTGTAAAATTTACTTTTTGTGAATGTCAAATATAAATTGCCTGAACCAGAAAAGAGTAGTGAAGTGAAAAACAATAGTCCTCACATAATCTTTTCACAAAAGCATGAAAGATCAAATAGAAATAATGATGGGTGAGCTAATCCTCCAAAGAATGAGAATTTGGAAATCTTGAACTATTTATCTCTGTGTTAATTAGTAAATGACACTAAAATGAAATTAATAGATAAGATTCAGAATTATCCTTAATTCTAAAATTGTGCTCTCACTGTGAGATATTGACTTGTGTTCTGATTTTCCATGCCTTAAAACAAAATACAGTAAAACAGTAGATAGTAGGGAATTCTAGTTCAAATATCTTCACCACAGGTGCTCATATTACTCAAGATCCCTAAACAAGATGTAATATACTCCTTGATTTAATGTAATTTTTACTCATTTTAAAAGGTTTCTGGTTTTTCTGAGTGAATTTTAAAGAAGCCTGGGAAACTTCATAAAAGCGAAGTTATTCTGGTCAACCTCAAGTTAGTCTTCTAAAAGGCAGGGAGTCATTGCATGTCCAAGAACGTAATTATTCATTTGATACAGATGCTGCTTTGTAAAACAGGTTTTTATTCTTTCAAATTTCCACTGGTATGTATATCTTACTTAGTGATGATTTCCCCTATATTAACTGCATTGTATGATTATGTACATCCAGTCATTAGAGATGCCTTTTATTCCATATTTACATGTACTTTCTAAAATCACATTAGATCAGATTATTCCAGGGTTTAGGCTGCACATGGAAACTATAAAAGTTGCATGAAATATTTCCCATAAGATATCTACCTTGTGGAATTTCTTCTTCACATGTCAGATAACTTTGCCTGTATTTCTCAAGTATGACTGTTAGCAGGAGAGTTTGTACTTCACGTGTAAGTGGTGGTGAGCGGAAGACAATGGACATGGAGTAAAGACTGCAATTCCTTCCTCTAAATGAAATGCATTTTTCCCACGTAATTTGCATCTACGTTCCTGGGCTTGCCGCTTTCTCTCTCTCTCTAGAGATGTTCAGAAATAGAAATCATTAAATTAAAATCCTGAGGGTGGATCTCCACGGGCAATGTGTGAATTTTGGGTAGAAGGTCCATGTTTTTTAGGTGGTGGGTCAGCTGTGCTGGGAAAGGTTCACACCTTCTGCCTGTTGAAGTCTTTGGGTGAAAATGTTTTTAAGAATTTAAAATTGTTTATAAAGGCAAATGGGGAAATGTTATCAAGGTTTTAAAGAGAGGGTGAGTGTCTTCAAGTTCAAGACAGGGAAGGCGTATGTATGGCACAACAGAACCTCTGTATCAACTGAGTGCTGGCTGAGTACCTTAGATTCAGCCTAATAATGGAATGTTATACCAGACAAGGATTTATCTGGGAGTAATCAGTGTGACTTTACCCTAGGCAATTGGAAACATTTAGTGTAATGAGGTTTAGCTAATAAAATATTAAATTGTGTCTAAACTAATGACTACCATCATCATCACCATCATCATAAAATTTTATTTTATTTTTTTCTTTATAGTTTACAAGTGATTCACAGCCTTGGAAACAATTTAATGAAATTGTCCTACATCTTTTACTGTTTAGATAGGAAGTGATGCTCAGGAGTCTTAACTACCTTGCCCAAAGCCATGTGGCTGCCTAGTAACAAAAGCCAGGGCTTAGTCAAGACCACTGTAAATTGTGATTGCTGGCAAGGGACACCTGGCAGAGAGGCTGTGGGAAGTCAGCCAGGGGCTCAGGGTGAGCACTGGAGGGATGGACAGAAGGGGCAGATCGGGCCAATTACCAGAGGAATGTCCTGAAGCTTTCGTTTTTAATTTTGACATTTGGTTTTAGAGAGAGGAGAAGGGAGGGAGAAAGAAAGCAAGTGAAACATCCATGTGAGAGAGAAACATCCATGTGAAGGAGGAACATCCATGTGAGGGAGAAACATCGATTGGTTGCCGTACAAATGCGCTCTGACCAGGGACCAAACCTGCAGCCCTGACAAGCGCCCCGACCAGAGTCCAGTCGGGGACCTTTCTGTTTGTGGGATGATGCTCAACCAGCTGAGCCACATCAGCTGCAGCAGTCCTGAAGCCTTTGGCTTTCTAGCCATCTTTCCAGCATATAAAAACTGTACCTAAGGGTGAAGGAGTGGAGGGAATTATTGACCAGGGGAGAAAGATAAATTAGCTGTTTCTATTATTTAAGAGATCCAGAGGCTTACTTTCAGGAAAACTGTCTATTTTCACTTTATTTTCCAAAAGCCATTGAAAATAATAGTAATTATGCCTCAGGTTCTTGAAATTGCTTTCTACTTGGGGACAATTTTGTAAAAAGACTTTCTTTTTCCTGAACATATACTAATTAATCAAATGCAATTTAAAGATAACCTTTTTAGGAATTTAACAGTTTGATCAATGATTTTATTAATGACATATTGGTAGCAGGTAGTCTTTTTTATTTTCATTAAAGTGCTCAATTTGAGAGAGAACATGCTGCATGTATACTCACAGTTAAAATTCAGACCCGTATATTCTACCCAGAGCCATTCTTACTGTGGTCAGTTTAAACATTTTGCGTTGGTTTAACAAAAAAGTGTTTTTTCCGTGCTACTTTATTATAATTATAATCACATTTTCCTTTATATATATTAACCCAATGATTGTTTTATAAAATCAAGTTGCAGTAGAATATTTTCTTATATTGAATCTGCAAATTTTACTTCCTTTTAATGTTTAAACTAATTATGTCAACGAAGCAAAATCATAGTATTTTAATAAAAATGTAAAGAAAGCCATTTGGAAGAAGAAAAATTGAAGTTATTTTAAAAGTTTAAATCAAAAATAAACAATAAATGAAAAACGCATATTATTTTAGTATTTATTAGTGTAGTTTAAAATAAGTGGACTAGAAGTGGCTGTGTAGATGGTTTTGGCATTGTAACATTTACATATGTTCTTACATATTTTTAGTTTCAAAATTGTGAAAATGTATGGATATTTTTAAAATGAAAAGTAATAAATTACTGTTAGATTCTCAATATATTCTCTTTACAAAAGTAATTAATAAATAACTAAATAAACCATTGATATTTTAAAATCAAATGTCAATTTTCATTGCTGTTTATTGTATATGTGATACCGAGAAATCTGACTAGATCACTGGGGAGGTGAGGGGAGGGGCTGCAGGAGGAGGTTGCCCAAGGCAATGGTAAACAGTTTATGAAGGAACTGGAGGAGAAGCTGAATGCCTCCGGGTTGCCTGGAATTGTGGGCCAGAAGACTTCAAATAAAAAGAGGGCAGAGACTGGCTTTTGAGCTCTCTTCCTGGAGTTTGCCTGGATGATTGTGCTGCAGCTGCCTGCGTTTCCCAAAAGATAGTATTTTGGATGAGAGAAGAAACTCCTTGCACCACCTAGGATTGGGCTGGGCTGTCAGGGGAGCAGGGTTATTTTTCTTTGGGTGTTCTAGAAGGGATGGGCTCTGAGCAGAAGCCTGCCATTCTTCCAAAATTGTGTAGTTTTTGTATCTTATGTTGTTTTAGTTTGTAAACTAATCCTATAGGAAAAAAGATAAGTAAAAACTAAAGGTGGGGAGGGAATGATAGGGGAACTCAGGTGTTAAAGATTTTAGCCTTAATGGATAGGCTTAAGTGATTAAATCTGTAATAAAGAATTAAAGAGTTTAGCCTTAATTGATAGGCTCAAGTGACTAATGCACATGGAAAGTTGTTATTCTACAATTGTGTAGCTTTTGAATAAAGACTCCTTTCCTTTACCACCAAAACTTTGCTTCCAGAATTTTGCCTAGAGGTGGTGGTGAGGAGCAGGACCCTACTTGCTGTTTGGTAATATATATGCATATCTTTTCAAGCTAACTCAGTTACAGTTGAATAGTTAAATATAACCTTTGTTCTGAAAATATACCAATGTGATGTTATATACCATAGATAGAATTTTATATCCAGATATTATTATTATTTTTAAAGATTTTTTAAATTTATTTTTAGAGAGGGGAAGGGAGGGAGAAAGAGAGAAACATCAATGTGTGGTTGCCTCTCAAGTGGCCCCTACTGGGGACCTGGCCTGCAACCCAGGCATGTGTACTGACTGAGAATGGAACCTGCAACCCTTTGGTTCGCAGCCCACGCTCAATCCACTGAGCCACGCCAGCCAGGGCCCAGATATATTATTCTATGAAATATATTAAATGTAAAACCAGAAGTCTCGATTAGATTTTTTCTTCTTCCCCTCATATTTAACAGGTTTCCTAGCATATATAGTGGCTGCTAAGACTATAAAACCGATACTCGGACACAATGGAAAAGAATATTGCAATCACTTAACAATGACGGCCCGAGAGCGGTGGGTTGAGTTATTGTCCAGAAATACTCTTTTCCTCCACTTAGTTTCCATAGGAGGAATGTATTGGTACCTCCTGACTTTGCGATTCATCACGTGACCCACTTTGACCAATAGAGTGAGTCAGAATCGCAGTTCGCCACAGAGAACGGACACTAAGAGAGCGTTCCTGTGCCGCCAGCGGGAGGTGAGCATGCCCAGCCTGGCGGGCTACCTCCGAAAGGAAAAAAGCCCAGATCAGCTGATCTCTAGTCAACACGCGAATGAACAAGCCCAGCTGGGAGGAGCAGGCCCACCTAGCCCAGTTCCTTTGACCTCCCACAGCCAGGTGAGTGAAAGAAATGTTCCATGTTTTTTGATATCAGTGAGTTTTGAACCTTTTTATTGCACACCATTTGGTACGCAAGGAAAGATCTTCAGCAGTGGTTGGTATATTTGCCTTCACGAGTCTCGGATGTATCTGGCGTGGCACATCTTGCTAAAGCACCGGGAAATATTGGCCAGGGAAGTGATCCCAAAGGGCTAGGAGGTTCAGAGGATTGCTGCCTTCTCTATGCAATAGTTACTGGAAGACAAAATAGACCTGAGTGTTTTAGAAAGATTTTCAAAGAAGATGAAAATTTCTTTGCCCCGAAATGATGCTGAGTTAAAATAGGGGAATTTAAAATAATAGATAATAAAAATAACTAACATTTAGTAAATGATTACTATGTCCCAGACATTCTTCTTAGTGATACAGATGTATGTAACTGATTTTCTTCATCATAACTTTATGTGATAGGTAGTATGCCGATTTCCATTCAAGGATGAGGAAACCAAGGCACATACATTTTGAATAACTTATTCCAAGTCACCCAAACAGCAAGTGGGAGAAATGAGATCAAAATTTGGTTATCTAACTTTAGCGCTTATATTCCAAAGTATGTTGCTATACAATATTACAAAACGTATTATTTTAAGATTCCTTAAAGTATGACCCTCTATGGAAGACCTTTCTGTGTGGCATGGGCCCAGCTCCCACTGGGACAGTGGAGAACCACACAAGGCCCACGCCCATGGATATGTTCTCCCATGGGGAATCAGGCCTGCATTGTACCTAGGCTGCTATGAGACTTGCTTGTGCTAGAACTCCCTCAGCGTGGATTGAGGCAACAAACGTTTACTGCATATCTCTAAAGTAACTTCCTAAAGTCTGTGCTAAACCTTCCAAGGACCAGTGTAACCAGTTCAACCACTTTCCCCTTTACATTTGTAAATATCCTTCTTTCTTGATGTAATTAGCAATATTCTCTCCTTTGTTATCTGTAAAAGGTAATCACCTACAGTGAACCTGTGCATAGTAAATGAGAGCCATCCTCCATGTAATGTGCCCAGGAAGACAATAAAAGCCTATCAAGGCAAGGGTTGGTGCGCTCTCCCCTTGAGAGAGTGGCCATGCCTTCCCTTTTCCTCCACAGGACTCCATAGTCCGTGTGAATTTGTCTCGTGTCTCAGCCACGACACCATGGACACTGCAGTCCAGTGTCCACATCAACCCTCCAAGATGGAAATCCCAAGAATCTTTTATTTTCGTCAATGGCAAGAGAAAGACAACTATTTCGATACTTGCAGTGTTTCTAGTCTTTCTTTCTTTTGCCTATCATCACCATCAACACACAAACATATTTTGGAACATCCTTGGATCTGCATGTGCCAGGAGAATCTGCAAAGACTGATACTTACATACAATGATTATCAATGCTATCTCTGTGAGCTCTATAGTGGTTGGGATTGCCTCAGGCAATGAATGAATGATCAGACACTTGGATAAAGAAAGGGTAAGGTGATTAAGTTGATGAGATGAATCAGAGTTGCAGATAGCCATTTGGCTCAGCAATGCAGAAGGACCAGGAAAGAGAAGTTAAATTCCATCACTGTATTTGTGAGAGAAAGGAAGTTTAGGGAATATCCATGCATAAGGAAGTATGAAGTCTTCTCTTGCCTTGAGATTTTCCTAAGCACATGTGTTCACAATGTTTACTCAGTGGGAAAACCATGGGGTGAATAGTGCTCACTATGAATTCGATCTGAATGGAGACAGATTGTTTTTCTCTTCCGATTTGAAATACTGGAATCTTTGATTTTTTAAAAATGTCTTCACAGCTGAAATGCATTATGCAAATTTATTTTCTACTTAGGATGCTACCAAATAATCTGGACAGTTGTTAAAACATCTGGGTCTCTTTAGCAACATGGATAAAGCCTGGCTTGTCGAATGCAATTGTTTTCTTCCAGTTTACCCTTAATTAATCCTCCCATGGTCTCTGTGAGGTAGGCCTGTGTCCTTTCAGATAGGACAATTGAAGAAAGGCACATGCAGAGATTTCGGGCATACCCAGTACTCTCGAAGCTAAACTGAGTTTGGAAGTCCAGAATTTCTGGCTCTACTTTGGACACTTTTTCAGAGAATTAGATTATAATAAAGAGGAACTATTTTTTACTTAAAAGTTTTTTTTTAATCTGATTTAAATCTATATCCAGAATTATACCTGGATGCATTCCCTCATTTTCCATTTTGCAAAATTGCAGTTAAGCCCAGAGGCAGAAGCTTCAACAAGGCAATCCTAGTGATCTTTTTGACCCGCGTGGAGACATGATTTGAGATTCCACATAGAGGCCAATTTTGTAAGAATTTCCCCTAGTCTGTTGACTGTAATAATTGGGTTATTTGGATGAGGTTTGGCACAGCATCTAGTAGATTAACCGAATGAGGTTTCTGGAACTTTGCCATTTCGGAGCTATCTATTTTGTTCTTTGTTTTACCTCATTACAAAACGGACTATTGAAATTGGTTGGTTTGTTGGTATGTCAGGGTTTTTTTTTCCCCCTTTCCTATTCTTTACATCTGAGCCCTTAATTTGGTTGAAAGTAAGCTCTTCAGTCTAAGTGGATAACAAAACATCCCTTTGAGGAGGAGGAGGAAATAGATGATAAAATCTGTATGTTACTCATTTTTTTTCAATAGTTTGGAGGAATTTCTTTCCCATCCTGTGTGTGTTTTTAAGACCCTATTAAGTTCATAGTTCCTTTTTCTTTTCTCGTTTGAATAGAAAATAATTCTCTTTAATCTCCCCTTGAGTTTTAAAAAATGTATTATTGAACTGCCCAGTTCAGGAATTCAGTGGCCTGTTTTACTGAATGGGACGTGTGTGACCTGATAGTGCAAGAATGCTATTCAAAGACATTTCCGCCTGTTTTGTTTCTTGGATCAGATACTGTTCACATAAACCTGGAAAGAAGCCAAAATATGTAAACAAATTAAGAGTTTTGAGGATCCCAGTGGGAATATCCATAGGTTCCACCATAAATCAGGAATTTAAGATAAGTGTAACGTGCTATAGTAAGATAGCAGGGAGAAGCAACTGTAGACCAAATATTCTTGGCTCTGGTGTAGGAACTTTATGGATATTAAAAGATTTGGGTTAATTATGGGGTTATGTATAGCACTACTTTTTATAAAACCTCTCTATATTGCCTAAATGGAATTTTGTTTTTAGTTTACTAACTTCTAATTTTTGCTTAATATCAAACATCCTTTTAACTGTGAAGCCACTGCTTAATACTCTTTTTGTACACTACATATGTTTGTAAATTGTTTAGTCTTATCATTAATAACAAATTAATGACTCTCTTTGCATAATTATATAAATCTGTGATAGACTTACATGAGTTTATCAGTGTGGAAGATACATTATTAGAGGACTTTTCCTCTAGCACTTTTTCGATATACACTCTTCTCTTCTTGCAACTGTCTGTCTCAGTGTATGAATTTAGAATTAGGGTCTTTATATTGCCTTTGACCCAGACTTAGATATAAAATTTCCTATTAAGAAAGAGAACCCGTAAGTTTAATTTCACCATTATATCTTCATTAATTTCCTCTTGATTTGTTTGTGTATAGAAAGGAAATGGAGAGAAAGAAAAATATATATATTTTTCACATCAACATTTTCTTGAAAAAGTTGTTCTAAAACAATTGCATTGTAGGCTTGTGCTTTGTATGCAATTACGAGAACCTAGATTAGGCATCACTGATTTAGTAAAGTATATTTTGAAATAAATTGGGAAAATAGAGAAAATATATGTATATATTTATATATAACAAATACATATTTACATGCAATAATTATACATAATTAACAATACTCAATGGCAATACAGATTGATTGTATAACTTTAATATTGGTGGCCTCACTAGCCTGTGAT
Source organism: Micronycteris hirsuta (assembly GCA_004026765.1). Lineage (NCBI taxonomy): Eukaryota > Metazoa > Chordata > Mammalia > Chiroptera > Phyllostomidae > Micronycteris > Micronycteris hirsuta. The sequence continues at coordinate 51,490 of PVJI01008408.1, forward strand.
GCAAAAATGATTTTACAATCTTGTGTGTTTTTTTTTAAGCCAAACTCTTAAAACATGAATGCACCTGGTTTCTGCCAGAAACTAACCTGATTCACAGCATCCTCCCCAGTAATTTCCTGCTTGCTTTAAAGAAATACCTCGGTTTCCTTTACCCTTCATTTTTCATCATCGCATGCTGTTACTTCTGTTGCTGAAGACCCTCATGAGAAAGCCACTCCACCAAGCACTGCCACCTCCGGCCTTGCCTGCCCGTGTGTCCCCCTGCAGCCCCGGAGGAGGGCTGTCCTTGCGTTCAGGGTACCTGCCTTGGATGCTCCTCCAGCTTACACAGGGAGCTTGATCTCAGATGCTCACAGTTCAAGGAGGGAGAGCCTATCCTCTTTGGAAACTGCAATCACCTATCTGTTGCTACAGAGAGAGAAGCAAAGGTAGGTTTGCCGCTCACATCAGGCCTGTTTCCACTTGGTTTACTCTCAGAAACACTTTCAATCCCTAGATGTTTGGGCCTAACTACTCCTGGACCAGAGAGCAAGCTGTGCCTACTCTCTACTACATCCCTGCCCCACGTACTTGTCTTATTTTTAGTGTTGAGATGAGAGACTCCCGAGGATGGGTGATGATACTACCATCTGTTATTTCCAAGAAAAATGCTCATGTGTTAAACGCAGAATAGTGTGAATATTGATGCGTTTCCCAACCTCTCAATTTTTAAAAAAATCTTAACCATGATCAACTTGTAACACTAAAAAAAAAAAAAAAATCTTTTTTCGAAAATATCTCGTCCTTTGCTGGGAGAAATATTTTATGAGACTTGAATAAATTAAAGAAGGCAATTTAACAAAGTGACACCAGTATGGACAAAATAGGTAAAAGAAAGACTGCTTTTTTCCCTTCAAAATCCCTGTGATCTTTATTCGGGTAAAAGAGTATCCTGCAGACAAACTAGTTGTTTGATAATAATTACCGTTAAGTTATGTTTTACTCTTTGCCAGTGTTCACACATCTGTTGTAACTTCCTTGAGAACTCAGACATCACGTTTTACAGAAGAGCCTGAGGCTCGTGGAGACCAAATGAGAGCATCCTCAGATCACACAGCTTGTCAATGGCACGGCCAAACCCAAACGCTGTGTTTTTTCACTCTTCCTACACTGCTTGTCATCAGTAGGACCTAAAAGTTATCCTGAATAATGAAAAATGACCGATAATAGATCTGGTGATAAAAATGACTAGAGTCTACTTTTGTCAATTGCATTCTAGTTTTTGTTTTGATTCTCATTCTTCTATGGGCTCAGCTGGCAGAGTTACTCACTAACAGCAGCTGCATACTCCTGGTCACTGACATGAGAAACTACGCAGCCAACCGAATTATTAGAACTACGCAGCCATTCCTAATTATTGAGCCAGTCTTATGTTCGAGACCTCTAGGTCCTGTGGAAATTCTTCAAAGAGATCAAAGACAGGATTCCTTTTCTCCTTGACATTTTTTGTGGAAAGATGAGAAAAGCAAATGAAAATTATGATACTCAAAGGTGATATGGTAAAAATGAAATAAATGGCATCATTAGGTAATGATAGTAGTTCAGGGACAGGATCTTCTGTCTCCTTACGGCCTTCATATTGAAGATTTCACTTCGGTTCCTACCAATTTTTTTCCTCTAAATTTTCCAACAGGGCAACGCGTCTTTTTTCTCCAGTATTCACATAGCACCAGGAGACACCTTCACTTACTGGTTACACATTAAACTGAAATGTTCTCTTTACAAATCTGTCCACTTTTAAGACGTAATCTCCTTGAGGCTAAACATTGCTTTACCTATCTGGTTAAGTTTAGCTTTCAATAACTAACAGTAATCTGCTAAGGTCCCTTTGAGGCATAAAATTTAATTTCAGTCTGGTAGCATTGTCAACAATTCTTTAATTAAGTCTTTATCAGTTGGGATATCAACTCTTGAGAAATTTACAGACTTGCTCAGCAAGGAAGATAGAACCATATGGGTTTCGCAAAAATAAGTTGACATTTGTGAGTACGTGAAACAGTTATTCTTATATTACTATTTCCTAATTATTGTGTTAGTTATTTGTATTACAATGTAAACCTACTTTTGCCCACCTGTGTACAGCTGTCCCTCCATATCTGTGGTGGGTTGCTTCTAGGACCCCTGTGGACATCCATGGATGCTCAAGTCTCAAAAAAGGGCATAGTATTAGCATTTAAACTACACACATCCTCCATATACTTTAAATCATCTCTAGATGACCTAAAATAAATGCTAGTAAAGAGTTATATATATTGTTTAGGGAATGACCCCCCACCCCCCACAAAAAAGTCTGCATTTAGTGAATGCAGATGCAACCGTCACAGGCCTAACTATTTACATAATAGGCCTAACTTCATAAAAACTGCCTGGGTGGTAACATAATTTTTTTCTTTATTATTTCAAAACTATGATTGTTTGAATCCACAAGTACAGAACCCTTGGATGCAGAAGGATGACTATAGATCAAGTGATATCTAAGAATCAATTGAAGCCTGTGTAATGGGTTGGAATCTCAATTCATAAATTTATGTGTCCAAAAATATCTAATTTTATTTATTTATTTATTTAAAAGGTTTTATTTATTTCTTTTTAGAGAGGGGAAGGGAGGAAGACAGAGAGGGAGAGAAACAGCAATGTATGGTTTCCTCTCACATGGCCCTCACTGGGGACCTAACCTGCAACCCAGGCATGTGCCCTGACTGGGAATCGAACTGGGCCGCTTTGGTTCCCAACCCGCGCTCAATCCACTGAACTACACCAGCCAGAGCCAAAAATATCTAATTTTTAAAAAATCAACTCATCCCTGATTTCCAGCCCCAGTCTCATGGGGTAGAAATGACATCAACCTCAGGCATCCTCTGACTCTTCTAGCATCAGGAAGACATAGTGTTAAGAAGCATCGGAACCGCCCCCTCTTCCTCAGGCGTCAGTCCCCCTGTCCATAGGAGTCAGCAGTCAGCAGCAACTCGGCCAGCCTCCCTGGACTCTTGGGTCCTGTTGTCACCTTCATGATCTCCAGGTCGCCCTCTTTTCCTCTACTTGCCTCAATGGCCCACCTTGTCTTCCCGTACACAGAGGTCATTAGCAAATCTATCGGACTTTGGCTTTTACACCAGAACCAGCAGCCCCTGTAACTTCAGGTTCTTCCTGCTTCCTCCCTTCCAAAATGCCTTGTGGCAAGGAACCAACCGTAAAACTAGGTTCCTAGCTTTAAACATAAGGGAGAGGAAAAAGTACAAAGAGCAAAATACAAAGAAAGTACTAAAGAAAGCCTGGCTTTCATATATTAAGTATTAAATGAGGGACACAGACCAGGAAAAGTCATTCAGTGCACTTCTCTGGTCTCTCCCAAGCCCCCCACCCACCCAATGAATATCGCAGGTGCTTCCATCACATCTCCAATCGCCTGCTGAACAGCCTTTGTGCACTTGGATATCTTACAACTTAGTTAGCCTAGTAGGAAATAGAGGTTGTGCTTTCTTCCCAGGTTTGACTTGTTCCTCACATTCACGACTTGCCAATGTTGTCAGTGCTGGCTGCTCTTCCTCTTTCGGAGTTCTGGGCCCTTTTGTTTAACCTCGTTTCCTGTGCAACCGCCCACCGTTCCTTGAACTCTCCACTAAGTCTAGGCTTTCTCCTTTATTCCTCCTGCCACCACTTGGAGTTATGGCCTCGTCACTCTGACTTATCTGCCACACGCACCAGTAAGTCCCTCTAGCCTGATGACACAGTGCTCTTTACCTTGTGCCTTAGAGCAGCTGTGGTTGCCTGATACGCTCTATTACATCTTTTACACACGTTTAATTTATTCTTCTACCTCTATTTGCATGTCGTGCTCTCTCACCATTATGGAACCTACAGTACCTGCAACTTAAGAGTAGAGGGCATGTTTCACAAATGCCCCTTTTCTTTGAATCTAGAATATTAAAGATTGGAAACAGGTATAAAAGAATTTAGGCAGACAGGCATGCTTATTACTGAATGAGACTCCCAAATTTTCTTTCCCTCCCTAAGACACATAAATGCTGTTCTTCTCATTCTGCATTCCTGACCAACAGTCCTCAGTAACTTTTGACCTACTTCTCTAGCAGGAAAACCCACCATTTGTCATCTACATAGTATCATGGCCCATCATCTCACTTCCCAGTCTCGCTGTACTCCAGGCCGAAACGCCCCGCAGTGGAATCAGACCTGCTGACTCCTGACCACACACCTGCTCTGCACCTGGACTTCTTTTCTTGCTCTCCCCTGTCCTCTGTCGTTCAATCCCCATTCTTCCTTCAATATTCATTCCCAGTTTGCTCAATACCTTCCCTGACCTCTCTTCATTTGCGTAGTAAATATTAGTACAGGGTATAAATTCACATCATGAGACTTAGTTCACACGCTAATTTCTGTAATGTCTTTTCAGTTTAAGGACAAACATGGAACCTCAATTTACAACTGGCTGCTGGACAGGCCGAGAAATGCTTTGAACACGCAGTGAGCGTTTTGTGGACACCCCCAAACATTGATTTGGTAGGGATTAATCATGATGAGTATGAAATGGCTGTCTCCTTGTGCATAGGGCAGAAAGAACCTTTATTATCACCTGAAAAATCAGGCTCTGCCATCGAGGCTTTATGCACTGAATTTCATTTCATCTAATGGGTAACAGAAATAGTGCAATCTTTTCATAATGGAAGCTATTTCTTTCGGTAGTTTTGGTTCTTAGGGCCTCTCCTAGCAGTATCTGTGGTTTTTATTTAAAGTGCCTAAATGTATAGGAATTTAACAACATTCTCATGCAAGGAAATGGAAAAGAACAGAAAGGAAGTCAGTTGTCAAACCCTCTGCAAGAGGTCCCTGGGCGCCAGATTGTTGAGGTCCCTCATAAAGAGCTTTGGGCCCTGCTGACTGGCCTTTCTAAACACGCAGGTTCCTTTGCTGTTTTCCTTTTCCCCTCAATCATTTCCTAAGATATACAAAGAATTTAAATTATCCCCTGAAATCTTTTTTATATATTTGCTACTTAAATGGAAGCTAAGCTCCCCCTGGTGGTAGAATTCACTTTTCTTGTTTGGACTTCAGCATACTCACTGAGATCAATTTAGCAGTGAAGATCTGTGCTCATCTCTCTATGTGAAAACATACTTACATGTATTTGTGTGTGTGTTGCAGGCTATTCTCTGTCCCCAAAGTTGTGAAATGTGCGTGTTACTTATTTTACTGACATCGATGTTAAAACAGCATTCAGCATTTGATCGGTACAAATGATTTATGATGCTCGGGCTCTCAGGGACGACCAGAACAGTCGCAGCGTGATATCACAAGCCCAATCCTTCCTCCCACCCTGGCTCACCTCAAAACTGCTTACTTTTTCTTTTCTTTTTTTTTTAAATTGTTGTTCAGTTACAGTTGTCCTCATTATCCCCCCATTATTTTTTGGAAGGAGACTGGATTTATGCGTTGGTAGCACAAGAAGAATTCAAAGGCTTTTATGATTCACATAACATCGTAAAAACAAAATGGAGAAACGTTTGAAAACATGAACGTAAATCATATATTAATGCCGGACCGTCCCGCAGTGCGTTCTTGCTCACAGCGTGGGGAGCCTTATTGTGCCCGCCCGTATGTCGAGTGGCGTTTTGTAGCCTTTCGTTTGAAAAGGACTAGAACATTAGCCGGAGCTGACACGCCAGCAGCCTTCCCGCTGGATTGAACAGCCTATGGTTTTTTATGTTTGCATTAAACTATGCAAGAGTTGCCTATGTTTGAAAACTGGGAAATGGAAATTTTATTCTAAAAATGCAGCTCTCTAGCAAGGCAGGGCCTTTCCCTTGCCTGGACAGCGATCTCGGCCGGAGGAGCAGGTGCCTCTGCAGGCGGTCACACCGTCTGCCATCAGTCCGCAAGCCCCGCTGTTGGCGTGCTCTGCCTCCACTTACCTGCCTGCCTGCCTGAGACATCCGGAGTGTAGTAAAAGGAGAAAGCGCACAGAGACAGGTCAATGAGCATCAAAAATATGAGGGAAACAACTGAAGCCAAGGTACAGAAGATTGCTCTCTCTGTAATTTTACACGCTGCACCAGTGACGGAACAGGCAGGCTTCGCGCGGTGCGGCACCGACGTTAAAAGCGTGCTCATCCTCACTACAGGCGGCACACATTGTAAAACTTTTCTTTAAAGTACAAATTCCCTTGGCCCGGCTGGTGTAGCTCAGTGGATTGAGCGCGGGCTGGGAACCAGAGGGGCACATGCCTGGGTTGCGGGCCAGGTCCCCAGTGAGGGCCATGTGAGAGGCAACCATACATTGCTCTTTCTCCCTCCCTTCTCCTCTCTCTGAGAATAAATAAATAAAATCTTTAAAAAAAAAAAAAAGTACGAATTCCCATGTCGGGACCTATCTGAGCTGTATTATTTCTTTTCACTTTGAGATTGCTTCAGGCATCGTTGGGTCCAGCCGCACATTTCAGAGGGGACTGGAGGACAGACAGAGTGACTTTGACAAGGGCACAAACTCCTCAGCTGAGGATTTCAGGTTCAGACCTCAGCTCCCACATGAGTAAATGTGTTCGCCTCCTCCACCTTATCAAACCGCCCCCTGCTCAGCAATATTAGGTCGAAGCCCGGGCTGCCAGCTTTCCCAGCCTGGTCCCGCTCTGATGAGCTTGAATATTCATGCTCCACCACTTTTTGCTTTGCAGTTGTATCTTGCTTTAAAGGGGCACGTCTCCTATAATTACTAATTATCCTGTCATACGACTATTCTCACCAGCTGGAATAGGCAGAATAAATGCTTCCCCAGAGATGTGTACATCTAAATCCCCATAAGATATGGACATGTTATTTTACGGGGCAGAGGAGAATTAGGATTGAAGGTGAAATGAAGGTTGTAGATCAGCTGACCTTAACTAGATTATCCTGGGTTAAGTGAGGGGCCCTGTAATCCCCTGAGCCCTTACACATGGAAGCAGAGGCCAGGAGGAGAGTCAGAGGGAGGAGTGACTGTGGAGGAATGGGCAGAGAGAGGCCACATTGCTGGCTGGGGAGATGGGAGAGGGGCCACAGGCCGAGGCTGCAGGTGTCCTTCAGAAGCCGGAGAAGGCGAGGACCCTGATTTGCCCCTGGAAGCTCTAGACATGCAGCTCGGTTGACACCTTGGTTTTAACTCAGTGAGATGTGAGTTGGAATTCTGCCCCGTAAAACTAAAAAATGGTGAATTTGTGTTGTAAAACTACCAAGTTTGTGGTAATGTATTAGAGCAACCATGAAAAAATATTCTATGAGCAAAGATATTCTAGTTGAGATTTGCTCTCTGAAGTTTTTGTTATAAAAATTATACATTTTCAAGATAGAAAGTTATAGGACTAAAATCATTTTTGGAACAATGCAAGATTCTGACCGCCCCATTCTCACTCTCCTCCTTGTCTTGAGAATCGTCGTTCTAATTTATTCCTAGCCTTAAACAGCAGGGAGAGAAGGCCGTGATTAAAGAACTGGGCTCCTACAGTGAGGCAGGGAGATGGGCTGGCAAATGGGAGACATGTGGTAGGTAGAAGGTATCAAAGGATGAGCTTTCTTTTATTTTCCCCAGGATTGATACAGTCTCTGCATAGAGTATTTAGATTTAAACATGACATATGGAGAAATTCTGAAAATAACAAAGTGATTTTGCTACAGTTTATCTAGTGTATGGAAAGGTCACAGCCCGTATTACTGCAGACATAAGGACTCTGGTTCAAGTTCATAGCGTATGGATTTTTGAGAATGAAGTAAATGGAAGGGGCTGAGAAGGAAGTACAGTCTAACTTGAGTGGGGAATTAGGAGTTAAATATGAAAGCTTAGACATCATAATATGGAGAATTTATCAATAGAAATTGATTTAAGCATGCATCAAGTATTTTTAGATGAATATTCTCTCCAATTTAGAAATGCGCTTCTTATATATATAGCTCAATGGAACTCTGCATCAGTATCCTTCTAGGTTTGTGATTGAAATAGTGCTTTGGAAATAAACGCATAAATTCATGTAGCCCTTTCATACCTCTGCAGTTGACCTTAGGAATAGAGTATGTTTTTAATTACGATCCCTTTGGCTGTTCCTTCTGAGATGCATGATGTGTGTTAGGGAGATTTTTTCTCTATCGCTTTTGAACCAGAAAACTGCTGACATTTTGCAACCCACTAAGAGAGTGATGCTTTATAAATTTTGCCATGCGATTATGGCACAGGAAGAACTCTGTGTTCTATGTGGCATCGGCTGTCAGGTATACAGGGAACAACGATGTGGTTGCATATTCAAGGGGCATAGCAGAGAGTCAAGCTCCAAACCTGAATATTCACTGAAGACCTCATAGTCCACTACTTCTCAAAATCATATACCGGGTTTCTAAGGAGGAGGTTGGGGATATCAGCTGTCATACATTTAAATAATAACATCAACTAAATAGGCCAATAAGCTGTACTTGACAGTGGATATTGAAATAGATCTAATTCCTGTACAAAAATGTAGTGTTTACTTTCCTGCTGTTATCACCTGTGAATAATTAAAACTCATCTCTTTAGCTCCACCTAGTTGTCCTTATGGATTTTTTTTCACTTAACTAAAATCCTTAATACAGTTTATAGTATCAACCTAAAAATAATATTCATTGAAAAGCTTTTCACATTAATTTGTAATTTTTCATTATATTGTTTCTGGAAATACGACAAACTCATTAGTTAGGATCACACTAGTTTTACTCATTTTCTTGATATTCAAGTCACAAACACAGCACCTTATATTTAGTAGCTGCGCAGTGTACGAGTGAATGAACAAATAAATCGATATATCTGTCTTTCAGTTTATTAATACTTTCTCTGGTTTAGCCTAAAGAAGGATTTAAAGCTTCTGCTTCTTCAGCTAGTCTCAGTTTTACCCAGAGCTTCTCAGAGTATGACTTCTCCAAGCTCAAGGTAGTTCTATAATTTAAACATAAATATCTTTCAATATGGCCTCCAAATGCTGGACAACTATGTAATCTCATGTTTATTCAAGGAAAACAAATTCCTTTCCCACAGAGAAGGGAAATCTAATTGAGGGCATGTTGGTCCCCAAATGACACTTTCTAAGGGATTTATAAAAGTTATGTATGTTTTTCCCCATGGTAGCTGATATTTTAGAGCCTCCCCTCCCCCACTCCCGTCTCTCCTGCCTCCCCCACCCCATGTAAATTGTTTAGTTGTACAAACATCCGTGCATACCCAAGCGATCTAATTTACAAAGAACTCCGCCCTCTGCTTACCCCGTCCCAATACTTCTGCCTCATACCTGTCTCTCACCCCTGCGACCATGTAGCGATTCTACAAATTCGAGCTTCCCAGGAGACCTAGGGTAGATAAAATTAGTATTATTGTTGGAAAAAGTCCTTTACTTTTCCTCTGGGGTGGGTGGCACTTTGCTTTCCAAAAGGCTGAGCTTGATTTTCGGTGGGAAAGTGGATCTGGGCTGCCCTAGACAAGCATGTGCTCGGGGTTCCTACCCCCTCCCTTAAATGCCTCTCTTCCTTCCGACCTTGAAGTGCCCTCTCTGCCACCGTGTCCCCACCATGACACACCCTCACACCTGTCCTAAGTCTCACCGCTCTCCAGACCCTTCCAAAACACTCTAATGACAGCAGATAATCTGAAAAGCAAGCTAATCTGTCATACGGTACAAATGGGAATGAATACACATTGGGGAACCCAAGCTTAAGGCTCGGAGCTTCATCTCCATCAACTTCAAGTACACATGACCTTCAAGTCTCTCAGTTGCAGGTTCTGCGGTAGCTCAAGGGGTGTGTAACTCAATGGTGGGAAGGTCAGCACGAACCCATTTAATTGGGGAGATTAAATGGCTCATATGTAGGATAGGTTCACTTTGGGTCTCTTTACTATGACTAAGTTCTGAACTTTGTACAGATATTTTTACTTTATGGTTTGGGCTGTAAATCCCTTGAAGTCTTTTAGATTCCAAGCAGAGCTCCTCTACCACTGGTGCTGGGAAACATAATCAGTTGATCTACATCTTCCTTATAATAAGAATGAGTTATATAGTTTTATACAAAGTGAAGGGCTGTGTCTTTAAATGCAAATTAACAAACATTTTTGGGGGGCATATTTGAATACACTATTTGCTACTAGGTACAACACAGTCTGGGATATGCTCAGTAATGATATTATATAATAATGAAAACATTTTATGTTTGTAATTCCATAGATTATTAATGGTGCATTCTAATTTTGTTACTCCCGCCTGAAATGATACATATTTTAAATGGCTTCTTAATGCTATTTTTCATTTGTTTAGTGGCTACTCTCTTTTTTAAAAAAAATTTTTAGTGGCTACTCTTATGATGAGGTATTTCTAACTATGCTTTAAGGATGGGCAAAATGGGAAAGGGAGTAAACTGTCCCCAGTTTCTTCAAGAGATGGAAAAGTGCAGGTCTCACAGAGTGGAATTTAGATTCAGCATAAACATAACTTGCTAGTGATAGTTATCCCAAAGTAGAAACAGTAGCTTTCTTGAAGGAGTGAAGCTTAGAAACATGAGTGGGGTTTCTTGGAGATTCCAGCATCACCGGAAGTTTGACTAGACAACCTGCAAAGACCCTTGCGGGATCAGGAGAATATTGAGGCTCAGAATACATTGAAGTGTGTAGGAAGATTAGTGACCTTTCCATATCAAAAATGACCACTAGAGGGAGTATAACATCATAAATATTTCTTTTCAGTTGCCTTGCTCCTGGAAAAGGAGCAAGAAAGCAAGATTCTACTGCAAATACCTAGAGTTTATTGCCTATTCTACTACTTTTCTCAATAAAATATGAAATATACTAGTAAGAAAAAACTTGCTAAAAATGAGTGTAATATAAGCTATGTAACATTAATATTTTTATTTCTGTATGTGAAGAAGCCGGAATTTAAAGTCATTATGTGGAAATAGAGTCTAGAATAGAATCAGTGACAGACTATTTGTGTCTGTCATTGTAAAACACCTTGGTTTTGCATTGAGCATGTCTTACCGAATCTGTTAGGTCTGTTGTCATTTTTGTTTTATTTGCCATGGATATAAGTCCAGTATTTACCTGCTAGTCTCCCACTTTCTGTTATGGATTTCCCAGACATTTAAGTAAGATAACTGCATCGCTAGAGAACTGGTTTGGTTATATAGTCACAAAATCAATGTTAAATTTTTAAGTTAAAAAAAAAAAAAACTGCTTACCTGTCTTAGAAACATTTAAAATAGATATCCCTCAGGGATAAAAGCACTACTTATTCTAGGATTATTGGTTCTGCATTTACCTCTTTTTTATTTTCATATTCTATTTAAAATTTCTTATATTTTCCCCAGTTTCTGTAAATAATTTGAAATACAGTCAAATTTGGGTGTTAATCTACAAGTTCCATTTTGCATTGAACTTTTTATGTTTGAATATTTGGAGAAAAACTAAAAGTAATTTATAAGCTATTTTGAAACACTGAACATTATAGAAACCATTTTAAAAGTTCAAAAGTAAAATATTTATAAAAAAATCGAGATTAGCTTTTCATTGACAAAAATACCTTTTAAACTATATTTTGGTAACTTTCATCAAGGAAAAAATGCATGTGTGTTATTTCAGGTATATTATAATAAAAATTAATTTCTTAGCATCTCAACTATTTGAAATACATTTCTGATTTTTTAAAGCTCATCCCCGGTCAGCATCAATGGCCACAAGGAGTTTCTTCCTAGCCTCTCAGTTCCCTGCAAGTTGTTGCTTCCATTTAACTCAATTTTTTTTCTTGTCCATTGCAATTTTAAAAAACCAACAACTTTCAAAGTGATGTACCAATGTGGAAATGGCTACAATATTTTGATTTTACATTACCTTTTCATAAGAGATTCAGGGCGGGAGTGACTTTTGCTGTGCCCTTCGGCTCCTGCTTACATCTGCTTCTGCTCCTCTGCAGGATGCAGTCACTGGGTTGGCTCCTCCACCGCCTGTTTGTAAATAATCCAATCTCCAACCTTCCTCAGAAGCCAGGCTTATGGGTTGTAGTTTTATTTTATTTATGTTTAGAAAAGTTGAGTGTGAAATTAATATTTGTTGTAAACAACCAAAAATATGTCAGTGGTACTAAAGGACAAAAATTAAAAGGCGATTCTTTTTTTCTTCTTCTTGTAGGCTTCACTGTCCCTCTGTGCAGTGTGAATCTTCCGGGGTATTTTCTATACAATCTAGTACATATTCACATTATTATACGGGTATATTTCCTTTACTTTTTTCACAAAAATGGAATCATCTGAAGACAACTCTCCCATGGCTTGCTTTTTCTACTGACAATGTATTTTTATGATGTTTCTGTGTCAGTACTTACAGAATATGTCATCTTCTGCAGTTGCATAAAATCCCATATTTTATTTTAACTACAGTTCCTTATTGATAGGCATTTGAATTGTTTCCAGCATTGCATTATGTCAAATACCGCTGCAAGGCAGGAATTAGAATAAACATCTCTGGGATCTTGTGCACGTCCTACATTTTTATAATCAACATGCTGTAGATGCTGAGAACATGGCTGGCTCATTATTTACTTTTTATCCATGGCCTGACTATTTCCACAAAGCTTTTAACATGTCTATGTTTTATGTTGGTCTGTGTCTCTGAAAGATATTTACTTTTACCAACAAAACATGTTGGTGGCTAACAATTGGATTTCCAAACAAAAGAATGCTAATGTCTCTGAGTGTCTCTTTACTGAAAAGTGAAAGGGAGTCAGTCGTCTTGATATTCAGATGGTCAACCTTGAAGCAAAAGATTGGAAGGAAAAAAATCCCTCAGGAAATATCAGAACGACCGTGAGTTTAGACTAGGTTGGTCAAGTGTGAGCGTGACTATTGGATGTTAATATTTATGCTGTTGTTGTTAATTAAATAACACACACTGAGTGACAGTTAAAAATGGCTGGGCACACTCTCTGGGGTGCTCTGCGGTAATTAAAAGCAACAAACATCTGTACTCAAAATGACATGAACATATTTATTGTAAGAACACTGTTGAAAGATTAAAAGTAACACAGAATTATTCAAAATCTTTACAAATCAATAACCTTTATTTATTGCTAGGTTATAAATCAGTGTCCTTTACATTAAAATACATATAAAACATTATATATTGTACAAGAAATCCTGAGAATTCAAGGCTATCAAATACATTAGCATAGTTCTAGAAGGAAGAGTGAAATGGGATTCGGGAATGGATATAAAAAAAACCAGAAAATAAAACACAAAGAAAGAATAGCTTTTAAACTGGGTTTCCATGATTGGGGGCGGGGTCCAGGTTACTCGTGTCTTTTGTAAAAATTGACACTTTCTAAATTGATCTTTGATTTTTTTTTTTCTTTCTTTCAAGTCAACATTTGTTGAAATAGGTACAAATGATACAGTCCTCCTATTCCTCAAATGCAGTGATGGCATTTAGTTTCTGGCTATACTTGCGTAGCTGTGAATGATGGTCTGTTTTGGTGACGACTATAGTTAGGGGTTACCCGTATTCTGGGTCTACCTGGGACATTGTTCAAGGTGGTTAACTTGCCGGAAGGTTGAGAGATACATGCTTGCATTAAAGTTTTCTTGGACAATAACATGACCCCAACTTCAGGACACAAGAAGAGCCCAGGTAGCTCACTGTTTGACCTCTCCTTCCAGACTGTTCCAGGAGATGGCCAGGGAGTGGGTAGAACTGTCCAATAGGCACGATCCAGAACCAGAGCCGGAGGCAACCAAAGAATGCCTCCTGAGTGAACGGCAAACACAAACTGCTGAAACTTCCACTGCACTTCCTATGTGCCAGGCCCAGTTCTGAGCCCTTGACACAAAATCCTCACAACAAAGCCATGTGGTGAGGAAACAGCTACAGAGAAAGAGTGACTTGCCCAAGACTTTTCCGTTGCTGTGCAGTGGGACTGAACTGCAATCCAGCAAGACTGACCGAAGAGTCTCGTTCACCCTTGCCTGGGGTGGGGAAGGTGGAATAATGAATCAGCACAACCTGTAGGACGCGGTGGGGTGCAATGGGCTTGCAGAGGCCCGGAGGGAGATTGAATCCAGAGACCTGTAGGGGAAGGCCTCGCATGCGGAGTGGGGATAGAAGCGTGGGGAAGGAGGACTTGGGAGAAACCCCCAGAGGCGCCGTTTGGTGGAGCCCGGGAGGAGAGGGCTGTGCTACCGTGAGCTCAGCCCTACTGGGCGAGCAGGGGCGCTGAGGGTCGTTCAGCCCATTTGTGTAACAGACTCCAGTCCGCTGTGTCCCCTCATTCGTAGAGCAGATTGGAGACTAATAAATTCAGCCGAATCAAGATCCTGGAAACGTGGGGGTTTTTTGTTTGTTTGTTTTGGTGAGGTTGGCGGCCCACTCTGTGTCTCCTTTCTGGGTGAATAGAAACCCCAAAGATCATGAGGCGGATGTTTGAATGCTTCTCAACCCTGTAATTTTAATAATTGTCTGTTCCTGGCCCCTTCCCCACTCTCCTGCCCCAGCCGACGTCATGACGCTTTTGCATTCAGTTTCTTTATTTCCATTGACTTTCGAGTGAAGAAAGTGTGATTTGAGTTTGTTTTCTCAGCAAGGTGATGGCAAAAGGATATTTATAGCATTGGAGAACTTGTATTTCCTCTCAAACATTTAGGATGAGTAGTATATTTTAAACCCTCCTCTCCAGGATATCTCTCTTCTGCTGAGATAATACAATTGATCAGATGTTTTGAGGTTAAATAAACTGTTGTAATAATCTGGCAGCTGCCTGCTGGTTGTGGTTTGCAAAAGCAATTACTCACTCTGGAGTCAACTTTGAAGTCTATATTTTAATTGAAAAAGCTAATTGTTGGCTATTGCTCCTGGTTTAGTATTTGATTTGGCAGATTAGGAAGTGAAAGGACATTGGGAAGGGAAGAGAGAGGAAAAGAAAGTGAGCAGGAGTGTTACTGGGCTCAGATTCCTGATTACATGTGAGAGTTTTCACACACCACATACTGCATGCTAACTGGAGAACAAACAGCTGAACGGAAAAGCTTCTGAGTCTGGTGCGCAACATCCTTGTTTGTGGTTTATTTGCTTATTTCTCGTGTGTGTGTGTGTGTGTGTGTGTGTGTGTGTGTGAAGGGGAGCTATAAATATTAATTTCTAAACTTCAAATATGAAATTTCAGGAAGAATATTATTAGGCCATGCTTAAATGTCTGATCAGGATTTTATTTCTAAGTCTTGGAGATGCTGATGGGTAGAGAATGCTATTTGCTTTCCACTGAAACTTTTTGAAACAAGTTTACTTACATTCAGCAAGAGATAGGAAGTATTGATATGGGTGCCTGAAAGAATAAATCAAGCCTCTGTTGGAATGGCTAAGATTCTAAACGATTAGATGAGAGACACCAAATATCCAAAAAGAAATACAGCCACACCCAAATTTACATTCAGGACAATTAATAGCATTGGCCAGAAAATAGCAGTTAGAAATGAGCTGAGAAGTGTGAGAATTTGTATCTCTGTTGTCTTGTTCCCATCTAAAAGGGAGCTTAGTACTTTTCGTTACTTATCACAGATAACACAGCACGTTTTATAAATACGTATCCTGTAAATTAAAAACATACATCTACGTATGGATGTGACTCCTCTGGACTTGATGCTCTTAGATCAGTTGGCACACTGTGCTGGGAATTTCCTGTCAAGCTGATAAAATGTTGATGGCCTAAATTAGAGCTGAGATGTAAGTCATGAATACATGAATATATTAATTTTGCAAGATATTATAGAATGCTAGTAATATACGGCTTTGGAAATCCAATTTATTTTTAGACAGCTTGTGGAATGCAGATTTGGCTCATCACAGCTCTGTTGATCTTTTCAGTGACCTTATAACTATCATTCAGTCTCTATGCATCAGCTTTCTGATCTGTAAAAATGAGATAAACATTCTTTCCACACACTTTGCACTCAGGACCCCTCCGTTCCAATGATAAACAGGGCTGTGCTGTATGGATTTGAGTGCTGCTTCAAAACCCAGAGTCCTTTCTATCAATGACAAAGATGGGCTGGCACTTATCTGGTATTTCAGTATCAAATTTGAATATCTTATAGTTAATGCAAAAAGAATGATCTGTGTTAATACTGCGAGGATTATTCTGAAATACAGATGTCACTGGGAACATCCACTGCCTGCTACGTGATTTCCCAGAGTCATTTTTTGATCCCCAGATTCATAGAGGTCCTCAAGTACAAATGATTCAAACAATATTGACTTCAATTAAAACACATTGCTTTCAAAATATTTCAAAACAAAATCTATTTTTGCTCAGAAGTCACTACTTTTCACAAAATAGCTTGCTTTAGAAAGTAAGAAAAAAGTTGACTTCTGTGGCAAGATGAAAGAAACTTGTTCTTTTTTCCTATGAAAGAAAAGGTTAAAGAGAAAGTTAAGCTTTATGATATTATGAGAGACAGAATTTAAGACAATGGATGAATACTTTAGTCAAGGCGAATATTCAGATTTGAAGGAGGAAAAATATTGTTACGCAATGGTTTTTAAAAGTCCTATGAAAATATTGATGTAAACAGAATTTTCCCTTTTGATGGTCTTAGAACATAGACAGGTTTGAAAGGACCATTCTAGACTCTGGATTTCAAAAACCAAACTAAACCAAAACCCTTTCTTACATGATGGTGTAACAGACATTTCAGAACTGCAGCTCTGAAACAAGATGGGATTACACCTTGGCTACACTGCCTACTTTTAGCCTTAGGCATATTACAAAATTCTGCTAAATTTCAATATCCTCACCTGTAACATACAGGGCCAATAATAATACCAATTTTACTATATCATGGTTAGGATTAAACGAGTTACTATGAACTCATTTAAGCTAAAACTGCCCAATATGTGCTAGCTGCTGTTATTTCATTATGCAATATCTATGTTTCATAAACAACTGACTTTCCTCAAAATAATCACAAAGCAATTGTAGAAGTTAAAGCACAGAGTCACATTTGACATGAAAAATAACACAAATTTCCAGGAAAATGAACAATAAGTCTATAAATCCAAAATTTAAAGTTGAGTACATGGATGAGCTTTTATTTAGTTATCAAAGCTTTTAGATAAAAAAAGAAAGGCAAAGTTTGAGAAAAAACTGTAGTTTTAGGAATTCTTTCACCTATAAATAGCATTTATAATGAATTTATTAAGATAGAAACAATTCAGGTAGGAATAACTTCATGTCTTGAGGTAATTTACCATATTATTTCTATAAATATATTTGATTATAGACGCAATTGGTGGAAAATTTGTCTCTTTACAAGACAGATGAAAAAAAGACCAGAATTGAGCTGTTGATGCAAGTGAAAATATTACAACTACTACTGGCTGTTGGGGTTTTATTGTAGTTAAATATAATATTTCTATCGCAGTGCCTTACTGCTATAAGGGATAAAGTAGGTTATTTTTTTTTTCCTATTGTTTGCCACACAGACATTTTAGCAACTCACCACCATTACCTGAATTTCTCTCCACTAAACAGGCCGTGTGCGCGCGCGCGCGCCCCTTGAGAGACTCCATGGAATAGCACGCAGGTCGCTAGCTACTACCTGCGGCAGGATCAGGTTCACTGAGAGTGCTAGCCAAAGCAGAGGCAGGACTCTCGCGTCTCCGGTTACTGGCCCATCTGCTCTCAGCTCTGGTGGAGGTTTGATTATGAAGGCTGCATTTTGCTTTGCAGACATGCACTTGAGTCTTATTGAGATAATTTGCTGCAAAGAAACTCTGGCTACTGCTCAGGTGAAACAGCTTTCTTTCCATACGGTTTCACTTTACTGGAGGTGAGATCCAAGAACTGCTTTTTAATGGGGGAAGAAGGATTTCTCCAAGCCGACTTGCTGGGATTTCTTTGTTCCATCTACTTTCTTTCATTTCGGGTTGATTGAAGGACATCACATAGGATTCTTGTTTCACCCTGCAGACTTCTTGTCAACTATCTTGCCTTTCACAGCCTCACTGCACAGGGACCTTTACTGCCTTCCAGTGGAGCCTGCCAGGCCTAGGTGTTATGGGCCATCCCTCCAGGGACCACTACCATATGGTATTTTAGGGGAGGACACAGTTCATTTCAATGCAATTCAAATGAGCAGATTTCTTGTCTTTATTACACCATTGCATTTAGAGGCAATCCACCAGAGGCCAAATCTAACTCTCAAAGGAATGCTCTGCCCACTCTGTCCATTTAACAGGACATTTGGCTCAAAAAATCTCGTCGGTTGATCACACATGTGCAACAGATGTGTGAGCATGCGTAGCGAAAATAAAAAATAAAAAATCCCAGCAGTGTACTGTGGGAAATGTAGCAGAACTACTGGAAAACAGGACACAAAGAAGTCTGGTACTAAAACTTTGATTTCTGGTGTTGGAACGGCCGTGTTTCTTTTTAATCTTTCTCTCCTTTCGCAGGAGGAAAAGGTATAGGTTTCCACTATGATTCCGCAGTGATTGTTCCTGTAGCACTGGTGAGGGAACTCTGTTCATTTTCACAGACCTCATCTTATAAAAGGTACACTTCTAAATATTTTGACCAGACTTTCTTGGGTCCCCACCTCTCAGGAACTGAGTGTTGGCACACTTCCACTGGAAAAAAAAAAAAAGAAAAAACAAAAAACCCAACCATTTACAAGAGAGGATATCAGAAATATACATCCTTTCGTCCATGCCCCACAGGCTTACATGGGAGGAGAGAGCACCAGCTGTTTTTCTCATGGTGAATAAGGGTTACTTGGGGAAATCTCTCTTCCTGTTTTTATATGGACAACGAAATTGTTGCGTAGCCAGTTAATTTTGGTTAGGTCAACAGCACAAGGTTAATTATTGGAACCTTCCTCTTTTGCCTGTGTGAGAGTAAAAGGTTACTAGTAACCAAAAGAAAATGAAGTAGAGTGACTTATGCTAGAAGGAATGTTTAATTGAGACATATTTATTTTGTTTTTATTGTATTTGAAAAGATTTACTTAGTCATCTTTGTCTTTTAGGAAAAAGTAGAAGTTTGAAAACCTGAGTGATATGGAGTTAATCAGTTTCAGAAAGGGTTTTATAATATGTTAAAATATTTAGAAAAATAGATTACTTTTATAATAATGGGAACTTAAAAAAATATAAACCTAGAACAACTGTCTAGTCTGTACAGTAACTTTGAGATTAAGTTTTCCTACCATCTGCTGATCTTCATTTGGCTTGGATAATTCTATACCTTTTTCAAAGCTATGTTATGATTTTACATTCTCTTTCTAACCTTGGTTTTAATTAATGCATTAAAGGACACATGGGCTGATGTCCTTCAATGTGCTATGATTTTTTATCCAAGTGCATGTTATATAACCTCAGATTAAGCAACCATATCACTACTGATATATTCTTCTGTCCTTCGGATTTGCCTGCATTCCGTATGGGAGCAGAAACCCACCCTGCATTGTTATAGGGATGGTTTTTCATTCATATCCTTGTTACTCTTAATAAATGTCCCAAAGAAAAATATTCTGCAGCCACCACTCATAAAGCAGCCGAAATGGCAGAACCGCAGCCTAGAAGGAAACCTATGTGAAAACACTGGTTGTGTCTTCCTGGATACAGAAAACAAATAGAGCTTTTGAAAGAGCTTGCCAATATGTGCCTGCCAAATAAAATATTGTTTTATGAAGTCAGGAAAAAACTAATTTTAAAGGTTATTGTAGGTTATTTGTGGTCACTTCTGGTGTGCATTCAACATGATGTCATCCCGAACCCTCCTCTATTTATATTTCAGTCTCAGAGGTCCTTTGTCTCAGGCTGGATCTCAGCTACTAGAGACATCTAAAATACTCTTATTATTCAATACTCATAAAAATTGAGACTGAAAATATTAGAATGGATGGAAAAAGTTCCAGCCAAGTC